>BQKZ01002847.1:55912-67366 GCA_036244855.1 Temnopleurus reevesii | reverse complement strand
TGTAGCTACGTGCATAGAATACGTGTGCAAAATTGAGCTTTGCATGCTCAGCAGACGCCGCGCATCCGGGCTCTGAAAAGTAGCATGCAATACAATGACGTATTTTCTCCGCGGGGGGTCAAAATGAATTTTTACGGTGGTTCATTTTCGCAGCAGTGTATATAAGTGTGCTAAAAGGCGTTTATCTCTTTTTTTGCAATTCAAAATAGTTTTAAACAACTTTAAATGGATTCTATAATACTTCCTTGATTTAATGAGGTATAATTTTCCTAATGTACGCACATTTTTAAGTTCTATGCCAGTCTACTTTAACAAACAACATAAAAAGGAATCTAAAAATGACATTTACCATTGGTTTTTCTGCAGTGTCTGTTGGAGCCACTGTTGCTGGAGGCTTTTCATTCTGAAATGAGAAGAAAAAAAAACATCACATAGATGAATAAGAGAATTCATTTCTTGAAAGTTTAAACAAAAGATTTTATGTTGAATAAATGAGTTATTTCTTGGGGATTATTATTCACCATACACTGGATATATCAGGGGAAAATTTCCTGGTATCGCATCGCAGCATTTGTGCATGATTGCTCCATAAAATATTTTGTGCTTAGTAACTTTTTTCACATAGAACTATACAGTATAGTGTTGGAACTGTTTCCTCAACATCTAAATCTGCTAATCAAATTTGAAAAGTAAAATTACTTCCCCGTATCTAGTCCCTTTGTTGAGATGCTAAACATTCTGGAATATGTATGAGAGTCAAAATAAGCAAGAATGATGACAATTCTAAAACTTTCAAGATATTTAAAACTTTTGATTCCTGGAGGCACCCTAGATGCACAAAATATAACGAATGTAAACATAGGAGAAGAAGGGAGAAAAAAAAGGAAAAAAAAAACTAAAGAAACTGAGAGATTGACCTCACCTCGTTTCCTGCAACTGCTTCTGGGTTTGGATTCCCTGCCTGATAATGAAATAATTAAAAACATTCTTCATATTCAATGTTCCTTAAAGGTTAAAAACTACATTTGCATACTTTACCATTATGCTTACAACTTGTTCTGTACCTCGGATATACCAAAACAATAACTTGAATTAGATATTTTTGTCATTAGTAGTCTATGACATTTAATTCAAATAAATATCTATTGTCTGTCATCTTTCTCACCGCATCACGCCAACAGTATCGCGATACGGCTAGCGCATATTACCTCAATGCCACTCACACACAAAGCCCTGTTAGTGCATGTTTAGCGTGAACTTCAATACACTGCCGCATACACAGAGCATATGCGGAATACGCACCGAGAGAGAATCTCGTGCTCGGGTCAACGGACATTAAACGGCCGTTTGGAATTTTGAACGCAGGGTCCAGGCCTTGAATAAATTAATTATTATTGGAATAACTATAAATGCGCTTATCATGACCAATCTTTGTGCTTAATCGATTGGTGATAAGTTCTATAAATTTAGTACTCTTCAACATAACACAACAATCTTGGAAAGTCAGATTTTAGGCTGAAAAAGAAGTATTCTACCTTTAAAGGGGAACTAACCCCTGGAATAATCTTACTTTCATTGCATGAAGCAAAATCAGATGAACAAACTGTGAAAATTTGAGCAAAATTGGATCGTCATATCTCTGTGACTTTGAAAATTCATAATTTTTGCATGGGTTGTCTAATTTTGCTCAAAATGAAGAGCCAAGTATTGGAATACAAATGAGGATTAACAATGCAGTCTAGCAGCTTTGGTAAGTCTTTTAAATAACAGGTACATGTAAGCCTGACACAGAAAATCGTAAACTGGGTCATAGAAATGCTATACTGAAAATAACACCAGTTATTCCACATTTTGTTTTCATAAATTCTGGGCCAATTAATAGATCCTGAAGTGGCCTAATTGATGGTTACATTCTAAATTTGCACTTTTAGAACTGCAGAGAAAGCACTTCACGAAGGACATATGAAAAACAGAATCACAATGGAATACAATCATGTCCTGTTTAGATAGTTAGATAAGTGCACTACACAATAACAGCTATCTATGATGGCAGAGATGCCAACTGTTCCAAAAATGCATGTTAGATATAAAAATGTCAGTCATCAAACCACTCAGCTGAATATATAGGTATCATTATCATGGTTTTGCTCCTGAGAAGACATTTGGTTCAGCTGTTTGGTGATTCACATTTTAATTTCTATTCTCATGCATGTTCTGGAACGGTTGGCATCTCTGTGATAGAGACAACATTATCGATTTTGTAAGTTTGAAATTGAAATTGAAATTGATTTATTAAACTTCATTGACATAAAACAAAATCAATATTCTGTTCACAATAAATAATAATCAAACAAAAATATTTAAAGCACTATTCACAAAAGTCTGAAAGAAATTGTAGCATGGGAAATTGCTAAAAAAAAAAAAAATTCAAATAATGATTCCATACCTCTTCTGCAGCAGCATTCGGCTGCACACCCTCGAAATAATAACAATACAGAGAATTATGTGACCTTTGAATACAAATGATTAAAATTCATTTCAATTCAAATTATATTTTTCATCTCCATATGAATGATACAAAACAATATAAAACAATACAATGCTATTTTTCAACAAATCAAGGAAATGTACAAAACAATTAAAAATATTATCAAATAGAAAATAATAATTTGTACATAGAAGATTTGATGACATAATGTTTTTGCGATATAAAATTATGATACTGAATTCAATGGAAATGGAGGAACCCATTAAAACGTAAAATTTTGTAAGATGTGGGTCCCTCAGAAAACATAGACATTCTACAAATATGGGTTGATATATTGCAAAAAATAAACATAACATTATGACGCAATTCAATTATTATGGGGAAAACAATAATAAAGCAATAGCAAGCCTGTGAAGACATAATTATAAATGAAGACATTATTATAAATGAGAAATAATTATAAATGACCTTGTCTCAATCAACCAAGGTTCAACTCTAATACTGTAAAAGAAAATATTCTCTCACACATGAATTCAATTTTGGGCATAATTACTCTTTAGTGAGTTACTACTATCTCGTTTAGAAGGATCCTTATACACAAGTCAATGAGCAACATGATTCGTTAAGTGACAATTTGAGCAAAGTCACATTTTTGGAAAAATTAGCAAAAATAAAACCCCAGCAAACTTTTCAGCTTATATACAAGACAATTTTGACAATATTAATAATCTCCCTAAAACACAATATAATCTATTTCCGCAAAATAAAGTGGGTCATGAACAGTAGTATCCGTACACCGTGTATTGAACTGTGCAGACACAACGATCACAAGCCGCTTATGATTTTAAATAGCATTACAAAGGAGCATTGAAATTGGAGAGCGACTCAATTTCACTGATATAGATTATATATTATATTATTCACAATAAGACAGAGTAGAATTGTACTACTTTCCTAGTATAAAAATTGAATAGATTTAATGTAAACCTGCTATTAACTTAAAGTTACATATCCATAACATATAAACTTTTAACTGCATTTGAAAACTCTACTTTTGTCATCTTCTTACAAGGACACGCAAGAGACATACTTTCTTAAATATTGTATAGTTGTTGATTACAATATTAAATATGAGAAGCAGAGTATGGGGAAGATGCTTCTAGTCCAGGAAAAAAAAAAGTTTAAATAGTCATTGTTCCATTATTCAATTTTTTTTTTCTTCATGATGCTCCCGAAGATTGTGTTTAAAAAAAATATTTTTAATAATGTAGGCCACCATGAAAATGAGTATTGAGACTACTGATTGAGCTTACATACTGAAATAAAACTCGTAAATAAATACATAAAATACAACCTTGAATTGACATTACCTGATTTTCATTTTCTGCAGCTTCATTGTTATTTGGAGTTTCTGCAACAGGTGCAGCATCATTAGGAGGTGCATCATTCTGAAATAAGAGAATATAGAATATTAAATCAATCATGAACATGACTTGACTGTGATCAATTTTCAAATATAAAGATGTCAGGCACGTATAAGGCAAGAAGGGGATATATATAGTGACTTTTCATCATTCTTTTTTTTTTAATTGCTTTTCTTACTTGTGCAGTCACTGACGTAATATCATGTACAAGCTTTGAATTCTTTTTATAAAGCCACGGTGACCGTACAAGTATGGTCCTGCATTTGCGCCTGGACGTACATAAAAGATTATATCATTATCAAACAAAAACAACAATAAAATTTCGGTTGAAAGAACATGTAATCTTTTACCAATATTTAATGTATTTTCTGGACATTATTCTCTAATATTTGAATGTTCTGATTTTGAGACTGATGACAAAAATGAAAAATAAAAAAAGTAGACCATACCTCTGGAGGTGTGTCTTCAGCCGCTCTTCTTGTCTGCAATTGAAAATTAAGGAACAGAAAAATAAAAATAATGAAACCTTCTTAAATGTTTAAAATTTATAATTCTTAGTCATATTGTCATTTTGCTATTTCTACTTGCATTTCAGTGTTGTTCCTTAATCATAATAATTTGTTGATTTATGCTGCATAATTTCTGTACAGATGTACAAAATTGCACATTACATTAACACTATCATTACCTGGCCAAAACATACATGTACATGTAGCTGCCAAGTAGATGCTCTTGTATTTCAAGGGAATAAATTCCTGCCATGTCCATTCACATCACCTGGGTTGAGTGCAACACAACAGGGGTTATTTTCTTGCTGACGAGGGTGTCAGACAAATCTATAAAAGTCATAGGGGTCCAACACACATCTGGTGAAGGCTACGTGAAGCCTTTAAAATTGTCTTGGTTGCTCTAAACCTAATTGGCTAGACCAAACCGCCAAATTAATAATAATAAAAAAAGTCACATAGGGCCCCGGAAGCAACACGATTCACCCCGACTCGTTGTTCTGAGGCAGTTAACTGTGAATTAACAAAGAATCGGGGTGAATCGTGTTGCTTCCGGGGTCCGATGTGACCGGGGCTTTAGGCTGTTGGGTTTTTTGTGAGTGTATATGAGAGAAATACTTATGCACATTATGTTCTCTTTAAATTTCCCACAAACAGTGTACACTATACTGCACACATCATGAATGCACAGTTGTGTGTATGTGGAATGTGGCAATGCACAGGAACAAAGCCAGTGTTCACCCATTCACTGTACTTATGCTCTTTCTATTATGTGCTCAACTTGTCAACAAAAGTTGCTGAATGAAGTGAGTGAGTGTGTATGACTCTGGTTGATAGAAGCCAGTTTAAAGAGTTAGCTACAACTAGATTTGAAAATCAATTTGCCATCTACATGCTTTTCAATAAACCTTGTATTTAATTCAATGTAAATATGTTAATTAAATGAACTTAAGAAAAAGGTGACGATTAATCATGCTTTTGCTACAAGAATGGTTTTGGTGGAGCTGTTTGAAATATTAGTTTTTAGCCTTACTTCTCTTCATATTGTATACACTATAACATTTTCTCTGTTTGCTGTACTTTTATTTTATGCATACTCTAAAATAAAGGCAACTGCTTTAAAAATTGCTGTTTGATGCAGAGAGCCCTGACATCTTACCCTTGTCGTTACAAGAATAACTAATCACATACCACCACTGGGAGTTCTTGGACTGAAAGATAAACCACAGCACTGATAAGGACATTGAAATCTGTGCGACATTATTTTGAGTAATTCAAGCGCCATGAGCACCCAACTGAAGCAGAGACCAACGCTATACAAGAGGCCATCATCATCATCATCATCAATAATGTAAAACTGGATTTTACGTATTGTACTTCAGTTGTTATTCAGTGGTTTAAGGAATACCACGTGACTATGTTCATTGGCAAGAAATGTTCATATATTTGAATGATTAAGTTAACCCACCTAATCAACGCCTGTGGATTAATGATAAAGATGTTTGACGGAATTAATGTTTACTGACAGCAATTACTGGCATCATCTACAGTATGTAGTACAGTCAAACCTTTCTTAGCGGCCACCTATCTAAAAAGACCACCTAAATTGGTTCCCTCCAGATGAAAATGTTTCGTACAAAACCGGTCATGTGTGGCTCAGTGGTATAGCGTCTGCCCCATAAACGGAAGGTCGTAGGTTCGATCCCCGGCCGAGTCATACCAATGACTTACAAAAATGGGACCATCTGCCTTCTTGCCGAGCACTCAGCATTTAAGAAAGGAGAAGGGTAATAATAACTTTATGTTATGCAGGGCCCGCTGGAAGAGCAGCTAGGTTACAGCTGAATGTGGCTATCCTGGGTAAATAAGATATATATCATTACAAAACCTTTGTAGAGTGGCCATTTTTCTGTTTCCCTTGGGTGGCCACTGTAGACAGGTTTGACTGTATTGTAATTGGGGCAAACCAGAATGCCGAAATGAGAGGGGCCATTTCTTAGCCAATTAAAGAATTCTTTTTTTATGAGGTATAGCATTCTTTGGACCCATTTTAGAATTCAATCTGTGTAAAAAGTAAACAACAAGTATATATCCTAAAAAAATATGATGTAAGCAGATCTAAACACACTGCATTAAGTTTTGTCTCATTCACCCCAGAGCTCCTTTTCACCTGTTTTGTGGTACTACACCTCATGTGTAATAGGCAAAGATATGATTCTATTTTAGCAGGGATGAACTTACCTTGCCATTTTGAGCATCTCCACCATCACCTCCGGCAGGAGGGTTTTCATTGGCGGGAGGATTTGGGGCGGGGCCGTCTCCGTCAACTGGTGCACCATCACCGGCAGCAGGGGGCTCTGCCGCGCCAGGGGCGGGAGTTTCATCGGGGCTTTTCTTCTCCTCTTCTTTCGGGCCGCAGAAAGGTTTCTTGTTGCAAACTTGATTCTCCGATCGGGAGGAGCAGTTCCAACGATCCCCTTTCAAATCATTCAGCTGTTGTCAGGAACAAAAATAGCAAAAGTTTCAACTCACTCAGTGCATTTAGTTTTTTCATTTCAATGAAGTTTGAGATTTATATTCATAATGAAATCATAGTCAAAGAAACAAACCTGTCATGAAAACAATGATAAAATACAATTTAGAACAGATCAGAATAATAGGTAGAATGAAACAGATTAAAAAATCATGTTTAGAATTAACATTCACCAAAACAGGGAACATTGCAGACAATGCACTTAACATTTTGTTATACCTCAATGCATTCATATTGTGAAACAAACAGCAAAAACGAATGAGACCTAAAAACTTGGTACACATTCATGCACATAAACCGGAAGTGGGCTTCCCAGCTCAGAAAAGTTGTTTGAGGTGAAAACAGCGTAGTGCCCTCAGCGGTTCATAATTAACATTTATGCGCCGAGAATTACGGAAAAATTCCTTGAGCACTCACCTTATCATGTATGGCATGCGGGTCGTCTGAACAGACGATGTTTGGGTTGGGCTTGATCTCCTCACTCTCGACAAAAGCAATGGCGTGCTCCTCCAATAGGATAAAACAGTTGGGCTCTTTGTACATGGCCTCCATTGTTCTTCGAGCCGTTGTCTGATTCACCTCCTATGATGGAGAGAAGGAAAGAGAAAGAATGAAAGAGCAAAAGAGTAAGAGACAGAGAGGGAGAGAAAGAGCAAGTACAGATATTTGTTTTAGCGTACAGATATTTTAGGACCAGTTTGACACATTGGCGTGTTGTTCTTTTCACGTTTTTAACAGTTTTTGTACACAAATGAATGCGCATCATGTAGAGTGAAAATTTTCGCAAACAAATTCGTGAAATTAGCGAAAATAAAACGAGCACAAAAATATAAGCTTCTATAGTAGATGGCAAGGAGGGAAGGGGGTGGGCGGTGTTAGATAATTTGCATTTACAGGTTTGAAAATTAAATCAAGATATTTGTCCCATTGTGTGGCAAAGTATTTCCTATGGACGATCTTCTTCTGGGTGATGACTGAGCACTGCATTGGTAATAAATCTGCTTAAAACAGTTGCAAATGGTTCCCTAACTGTGGGTTCGAGCCCCGATCACGTCTTTGGATGGTGATGTTAAAGGTTGGTCACTCTCTCTATCTGCTGCTCCTGGTGCAAATATTAAAATTTGAATGATAAGCACTCATAAACCCAACATCTATCATTTTTTAACTAAAACTGGATGAATCTTCGACCGTGAACGGTCAAAATTTATGCCTCTGCCATCACGCGATCAGAAAGATATTATTGCTCGTTCCATGCCATTGGAGTTCCGAAACATTTTGGGTGATTTTACAAATTTTGAGCACTGTGAACTTTGATCTCCTGAACCCAAAATCTAATCAATTCATCCTCCTACGTTTATACATTATTGATTTAGTTTTGGGGTTCTGTGACCTTTGAACTTTGACTCCCTGAGCATATAATATTATCAGTTCATCTTCTCATGCTTATGCCTACTTGAGCCAAGTTTGGTCAAAATCCATCCAGTGGTTCTGAAGTTAACGTGCCAACAAGTTTTGGACAGACAGACAGACAGACGGATGGATGGACGGGTGGACAACCTGAAAACATAATGCCTCCGGCACCATCTTACAGTGACGGAAGCATAAAAAAAGGTGTGTATGACCTCTAGCAACCGACCCTCTAAATTTAGCTCAACCTGAACTTTTTCAACTTTAAGGCCCTGGTAATGCCATGTCTCACTGAACCTAAAATTACAATCCTGGGACATCCCTCGTTGTATACCAAAATGGGTTATAAACGTTAATCACCGTGTCAATAAAATGACTGAAGAACAGCTCTTCATTGTTACTCTGAGAAGATAGACAAACATGCATTCACTCAGCTCGTCAAAAATAATACTGATAATAATACTGATAATAATACATAACATATAATAGGCGCTAATAAAGTTGTTTCTAAACGCACAGAGTTCTGGTTACCAAAAGAGTACCCAGATAATCAATAAAAATACCAAAAAAAAGTCATTAAATTCTGATTGGAAATGGAGCTTTGGAGATAAAAAAAAATCACAGGTAGAACTCTCATTAAGGGCTTGGGGTTGCGAGGAGCTGTGGAGGATCATTGACCAATTTTTAGCCACTTTCGAAAAGGATTTTGCTAAAATTTGAACAAAGCATTCAACAAAAAAAATACATTTCTCACATACCTCCCCCCCCCCCCCAAAAAAAAAAAAAATAAATAAAAATAAAAATCTTTGAGCAATGAGACCCTGGAAACAAAATCTTGCTACATTAAGAACCAATTTTGCTCAGCTGAAATTCTCCTCATCAGTAGAGCTATTCATAGCTACCCTCTACAAATTCGTGAATTCAGTCCCCGGCAAACTACAGCTCTTACATACCTGGAATAGAGTCCTGTAGACGCCATCACAGTCAGATTGGCGCACTGTCCACTCCAGTGTGAATTCACATCCAGTGGATGGATCTGAGGTTCAGTTCAGCACTGTGGATGAAGGTTAACAAAATGTTACTTACTTGCTTGAAAAATAATTTATCAAACATAGAGAAAGAAGTCTATGCTACATGTATTTATCAGGTCACTAGAACACATTGCTTGAATGCCCAGGGCAACAAAATGGGGTTGGTTTACTAATAGATTCAAATCTATAAACGTTTCTTGAGAACAAATGTAGTTACATACATTGTAGCATTCCTTAAAGCCAGTTGGTAACAACGGAATTACAATAGTTTGAATCCAGAAGGTACAAATTGCTTGATGCTATGTCAGCCAAGCCTCAGACAAGCTTTCTAGTTGTTAAGAAAAACGTTTGTGCGTAGGGAACGCATAAAATTTGCATAGAAAATACACATTATGCAAGTGAAAAACTAAATTGGATCAAATTCCAAACTGCATGTGGTAGAAATTAATGCCTCTGCCTTTGTGCAATCAGAAATACATTTCCCACTTACACAACAAAATCAGAAACATACTATACATGAACGTACGTGTATCTGTATCTGTATGGTTTGGACAACAAACTGTTCGCTCCTGACGCATCCATGCTAACTTTATGATAGCAAGAAGCTTTTGTTTTTTATTCAACGGATTCCAAAAATGGACTATTCACAATTTTTGTTGTGATTCTATTCCAGTCCTTTTGACGAAGAGTAAACAAAGTAACAAACATTGAAAAAAAAACCTTGATGGGAATCTTACCTTCTATTGAAATCTCTGAGTTTGCGTACATACTTTTCTGCATACTAAGATACTCGTAGCCTTCTACAGTTGCACCTTCCTGTAGGGTAGACAGACAAATAAGGAAAACTTTCAAATAAGGTGTTATCAAAGAAGCTTTCTATTTCCGTTAAATTTGATTGAAGAAGGCAACATAATATATCAAAATTTAAATTGATGAATTATGGTCTTTCATTCTAAATTATCCTTTGGCGATTTAAACGCTTCACTTTTTCAATCCTTGTACAACATATTTTTCAAAATAACAGACTCTAAATTTATAGCATTCTTGTACTGTGCATTAACTCTGCATTAAAATTAAATATGTAATTATATGTTAATAATTTACATGCAATTTTCCAATTCTTCAATATCAAAAAAGGATAATTCAAGTTTGGTGTTGGTGTTGAAATTATACACTTTTCTCTGCTTGTTTCTTGACAACCTTTAAAACGGGAGAAGTTTTGCTACAATCTGTGACATGCTGGCAGTGTTAAGGTCTTTAGTCTATGGAGAAATTTGCCTAAGTATTCTGAATGCAAATGTCTGGTCGAACGTTCCATGAACATTCGGGCATCTGGACGATCTCGACATGGATCTCGACATGGATCTGGCCACTGGAACAGTGCTCATTGGATGAAGACTGTAGCGATGAAAGTGGAAGACGTTTGCTGTTCATAACTTCATGCTTTTCTTGATTTGTAGAAAAATTCAGTTTTTGGGGCACCAAATGATTCTGGAAGTAATGTAGTTTTAGTTGTGCTGAAGATAAAATCGTGAGTGAACTCTTTAGTCTTGTTACTCGCAAACTTTTAGCGCAAATTCTTGGAATACTGTGTCATCATTATTTTTTTACAATCAACGTCTTCTCCACTAACTTCACTAACTCCACTAACTCAAAATAACACAAATGTATCCCGGCCACCAAAGAATTTGAGACCTTTTTGGACTACTGTAGACTAGGTTATGCTTTCTATCTGCACAATTTTCATTATATTTGCGATTTCGTAATCTAGATGAGAAGATCTTAAAAATAGAAACTAATCGCTATTAAACTTTAATATCAAAGCTTGGTTTACGGGCTTTCACACTCTCTCTCAATACACTCAACACTCACAACAGTAACAGGTAACATATAACACTAGGCAATACCATCAGGCATTGGTCACCTAACACATAGTCACCTATTATAGGCTATTAGTATTTAAAAAAAAAAATTGGATTAGAATTTAGATTTTGAACAAATTTTACCTCATTAGACGTCGGCGATAATGACACTTCAAATTCGAAAACACCTGGTTCCAGGAACA
>BQKZ01002847.1:31419-47690 GCA_036244855.1 Temnopleurus reevesii | reverse complement strand
AGCGAATGGAGAGTTCTCAATGTTGGCAGCCATTTTGTGCCTGTGCGTTTGCCAATTTAAGGAGCCCATGAGGGGTGTAAATCAAAACTTTAAAAATTCATAACTTTTGAATGGATTATCCGATTCTGCTCAAATTTTCACAGTTTGTTCATCTTATTTTTCTTCATTTAATGATAGCAATTTAATCTCGGAGTGTAGTTCCCAACTAAAATTGCTCCCCCCAATAATAATATACAAAACAAACATATCAGATAAGTGTACTATACATCACCAGAGATCAACTTGAATTTTCGATACAGTAAGCCATTAAACCCTATCCGGCCTGGGCTATTTTGAAAATTAATAGGCGGAGGTGGGGGCATGCATAAAGCCTGTGATGTAAATTGCAAGATTGCATAATCCATGATGTTGCAGTGTTGATATGGCCATCATGCTACAGTCTTATCTCGTTATAACGAGGTCGTTGGGAACAGAGGAATTACCTCTTTATATTGAAACCTTGTTATATCAGGGTCAAAATACGATAAGATACAAAGGGATGGGACCAGGAAAATTACCTTGTTATAACGAGAACTCTTTATATCAGTGCTCTTTTTAACGAGGTTTGACTGTGTTATGAGGCTAGGCAGGTCTGCTTGACAAATGAGTCTTCCACTGGCTATTTGTTGGTTAAATAAACTCAACTCTTGTCATTTATTGATCATTCCACTGGCTCGTCCATATTGGAACTTTTTACAACTCGCCCGAACTCTGTTCGGCTGATACATAATTCGTCCTTCGTCACAACTGTACTAACTTTCCTTGAAAATAAAAAATAATGTAAAACTCTTTGTAAATAGGGAGATGTCCACCATGAGAGAACATATGCTGGCTAAGTTGCCAACTCAAGGATCCCCAAAGTAGAAATCCCCAAACTTTGACAAACTTTTTCAACATATTAAGAAGTTTTGCCCAGACACTTCCAGAATCAATTCATATAATTCTTCCTTTTCGTTCTTATGCAGTCTGGGTTGGAATTCCGTCTAGTAAATCATAAATACATGTAGTTCTCTTGTAAGGTAACACATCAAAGTCCATCACAAACAAGTAACATCAATTTAAATTTTTGACCTTTTTTCTTTAAAAAAATCTCATATTGAAAATATTTGAAGTTGTACCAGTTATAAGATGTATTCTTTATACAAATGAGGAAATTATGTTCCATTTCTTGGTGCAATTTTCATGTTTTTAATCATATCTCTTGGGTATTTAAAATATATAAAGATATATAGGACCAATGTTATAGAAGAAACAAACAGACAANTTCTCATTCACTTTGTACATAGAATTTTTTTAAATGGATTAATGTAAAATTTAGAGTAAGGTTGCAACATCATTCTTTTCAAAATACATGCAGAATCAATACAGAAATGCTATACCCCAATCGAAAATTGGCATTTTGTTGACTTTTCCGAAAAAAAGGGAGAGAATGTGAAAATTCTACACAGAGTGAATGAGGAGTTGTCCGACATGACGTCACGGATTCCGACGAATTTGCCGATCGCACGGATCCCCATTAGCGGTAGGGATCGTGATATCTCTGTAACTTTGAAAAGTCATAACATTTGAACGGGTCGTCCGATTTTGCTCAAATTTTCAGTTCGTTCATCTGATTTTTCTTCATTCAATGAAAGCACGATAATCTCAGGGGTTGGTTTCCCTTTAAATAAATATATAGGACCAATGTTATAGAAGAAATAAACAGACAATGGAGCTATCATTTTCGTCAAGTTTATTTCAAGACATAGAATGAAAAAAAAACCTTGGAAATTGTCCTTTTCATAAGAACAAATTGAGTTCTAATGTGCACATGTATTTCTACTGTCAGTTGAACCACTATGTTTACTTTTAAAGATGTAATTTATCAAGTGTATATTCTTATCAAGACACACAAACATTTCTGTTAACATATTCCTCCATCAAAAATAGTGCAGCATCATTCTAGAGGCCAACTAGTATAGAAAAAAAGATGACAATAAAATTATAGGAAAACATGAGAAATATAACTTGAAAGGTCATTTTCAGTCAATTAATAAATAAACATGTGAAATAAAACCTGAAAAGTTAAGAGGTCCTGTGACCAGAAGAGCTTCATTTTATGGCAAAATACAGAGCAAGTCAGAATTCTTTGGCTCCTTGCTATCAATATAAAGCTCAAAACAATGAAATGGAATCACTAGGTCATTCCCATGGTTTGCAGTTTCACAAAAAATAACATGCAACAAAAGAATTCTGATTTGCATTACTTATGCCTAAGTTTTTATGAAACAAAGTTACATAAAATAAGGTGTAAAAAAATACAAGAGTTCTTGAGTTTTTTAATTATGACAACATATTTTCAGATCATGCAAAATGATTAATCTTGTGTCAGCTTACTCAAGAAAGTAAAGTTCTAATTCACTACACAGAGCATCATTTTGCCCCATTAAAAAAAACATGAACATAAAATAACCCATCCTAATTCTAATCATCTGACAAAAGTAAAACACATAGATTCCAGGAGAATTAATTCAGGAGAGGGAATATACTCATTCCATAATGGTGATTCAGTGATCATGAAATAAGGCATTCATTGTTTCGCACACTTTTGTTCAGCTGTTGCATTATTCACATTTTAATCTTCACCTCGAGCATATTCCGGAATGGTTTGTATCTCTGGCATTTACACCGTTTCCAAACCTGATTAAAAGATCGATATCAGGGAATAATTTCACTCTTCAAATTTGATTAGCAGTTTTAGACTAAGAGGAAACATTTAAAAAATGTTATAGTACACTTCTAGGTGAAAAGTTGCTAAACAAAGAACATTATTTTGTGTCCATAGCAATCCTGCTAAAATGTATAAATTGCTATGTGATACCAGGAAAATTATTCCCTGCATATTAAAATATATTACACACATCATTCTACAGAATGTACAACATCTCTGTAACATATATATCATCCTAAAGGCTTTCCATTTCTCCTTTTTTTTTCTTTACACACTTCCTACAATTACCATATAAAAATATAAACTGGTAATGAATAACAGAGAATTCTTCATATTTCAAGTATTCTGGAATCCATGAACTGTATAAAGAATAACTTTTCCACTCTCTATATACCCCCGGTACTAGTAGATACAAATAGATAATGAAAGATAAACATGATATCAGTATAATACAAAGATATTTAATCATATCATTTGACCATATTCAGCAAATGTGCAGTCACTTTTATAGACTTCCATTATCAGAAGTGCATGAATTTGCTGAAAAGACATCATACCATTCCTTAGATTAATTTCATAAAGAAATTACATCCTTAATATGATGTACATGTAAAAAAAAAATGAGAAAAACAAAAGAAAGTTGGCGCATAGCTGCATAACATGTAGACAAAAACCATTGTGAAGTATGACAACGCAAGATCTACGGCAAAAAGTTATAAAATAATTGTGAAAGAGTACAAAGTAACATAAAACACTGAATGATTATGGGTTCATATTTCAATCTAAAATGTACATGAAATAAATATTCTAACTAAAAAACAAGATGTGTTAATAAAGGCAGAATGAATGATGAGTGCTAAGTAAACTTCTAAAATACACAGCCGGTATTTACAAAGGTAATTGAACAGACAGTTGTTCACTAGCATGTCAACATAAAATACCAATGAAGAAAAATACAACAAAATGATGTTAAAATTATCTTTGTAAACTTCGGATTAAAGCAGAAATCTGAAATCCACAAAATTTCAGTATGTTCTCCTATGTACTTCCTTCTATCTAGACATGATCTACATTCTCTATTTACAAGGGAACTACAGATAAATGTTTCCTATTCTGTATCTTAAGTCTCATTACCCTTTACCCTTATACATCTTAACATCACCATGTTGGTTTCTTACTGAATAAATGACTACGACATGACATGAAAGACACAGGAAAAATACAAGAAAATATCAATGTAATTATGGTAAGCACTGTCTTTTCTAAATAACTGTCTTTATTCAGTCTTTCCTAAACAATTTTTGTTATTTCATCTTTTCTGAATTCGAATAGTTTCTAATTCTTTTGTAAAAAGCATTATTACAGCTGAATCATAATTCAACATTGCAATACTCAAAGAGTGGAATTTCAAGAAGATTGGTGAAAACTTAAACTAAAGATAATACAAATGCTCAAACAATCAACTTAGATATTTGGCAAAAAAATAATGCAATTTTTTGTAAACCAATTGTAATGAAAATTACCATCAAGAAGGAATTGATTGACATATGTGGATTTCTAACTTTTTGGCAGAACAAAACATTTCCAATACAAATCTCAGTAGATGATTCTCATCGTTCTTAAATAGCGCCCTCTAAATATTATGTCAGAAAGCTTTAACAGTGAGGCTATAAAGAGACACAGAAACATTCATCCAGCACTTGCAACAATGTAGAAAATATGATTTCAACCATTGTTTTGAGGAAAAGCAAATTTTGAGTGCAATAGAGGATTACTCATATCTTGTACTCATATCTATGCATGACATAATATACAATCATAAAAATTATGTATTTCATAATCCTAATTGAATACAGCACACTACTGAACCATCTCATATTTTCATATTTAGTTTGTCTGCATGTTTACTTGTCTATTTTGATACCTCTATCAATTCAAACTGAATATACCATTGTGATCAACTCTCGTGCCTTACTAAGTATGATTTCATTTTAAAACCTCTATCAATCAAACCTGAATGTGGCATAGTGCTTGAATCTTATGCCTTCTTAAGTTTGATTTCACTTTAATACCTCTATCATTTAAAAATGAATGAAACATATTGTTTATCTCTCAACCCTTTTTTAGGTTTGAATGTAGAGCCTGTTCAATCATCCATCTTGATATATCTACCACTCAGCAATTGTAGTTAAACTTCATCTTGATAAGGTAGCGCAGCTGGACCTGTGCGACATCATAGACAATGTATCTGGTGGGGGAAATCATGTTAAGGAAAAAAATGAAGAATATCTGAAAGAAAAATAATACTCCTTAGAAATCTGCAATGTAATACAGTCTAACCTCGTTATAACGAGGTCGTTGGGACCAGAGGAATTACCTCTTTATATAGAAACCTTGTTATATCAGGGTCAAAATACAATAAAATACAAAGACATGAGACCAGGAAAATTACCTTGTTATAACGAGAGCTCGTTATATCAGTGCTCTTTATAACAAGGTTTGACTGTATATATTATTCATTTCCGTTCGTTTTAATATTGTATATTGTATGTACCGTATATCTGGTGGCAGCAGCTAATAGGACTCTTGTCTTCCCAGCTGTCTCCTCATTCTTTTACATTTGATATATTCTTTACCCTATACGTATTTTTTTTTTAATCTGAATGAAATAAATTGAATTGAAATCCAAATTTATAGGTGTGAGTGATAGAAAGAAGAAAAAAGAAAAGAAGAGCCAAAATCAAGACTTCATCAAATTCAGAAAACGTGTGGCCCATCTTCCCAAGTTAAAGGTATAGATTCGTAATGACCAGAATGCAGAAAGTGATGTTAAACGAGCTGATGTATTCGCAAGTTGCTTTACATGCCTAAATATATCTATGTAGGATATTAGGAATACATTTTTGCTCGTATTCTGTGTATTTTACGTCGAACAGGTCAATACGCCATCGTTCCTATGGTGTGTTAAGTGCTTTAGCGCAGGGGAGCGTCGGCCCGAAATTGGCGTTGCGATCGGTGGTATTGTCTGCGGTGTGTGAGTTCGCGTTCATTTTGTACGTGAANTCTGTTCAATCATCCATCTTGATATATCTACCACTCAGCAATTGTAGTTAAACTTCATCTTGATGAGGTATCGCAGCTGAACCTGTGCAACATCATAGACAATGTATCTGGTGAGGGAAATCAAGTTAAGGAAACAATTGAAGAATATATGAAAGAGTAACAATGCTCCTTGGAAGTCTGCAATATGAAGAGAAATTATCCAAATCTATGGGTGTGAGTGATAAAAAGGAGAGAAAAAAAATCAAAAATTAAAATTTCATCAAATTGGGAAAACATGTGGACCATCTACCCAAGTCACATATTGATGAATGAAAATAAATAACAGTAGCAAGAAGCAGAAGAAGAGGAACAAAAATATTAATAATAATGATACTTTTTATAGCACGTATCCACTTTGTTGAGTGCTCAAGACGCATTGCATTATTATTACCCTGGCTTTAGCTCAGTGTACACCAGCGCACATGGCATTTCAAGGAATAAATATTCCCGCCAGATATACCCATTTACCTTACCTGGGTTGAGTGCAACACAATAGGGATGAATTTCTTGCTGAAGGAAGTGAACGCCATGGGTGGGATTCCAACTTACGACCCTCTGGTTGACAGGCACAAGTCAGAATCACTACACCACGGCGCCTCCACAACAACAATAGTAATTTATGCAACACAACACTTGGCATAGTGCTTAAGGCACCTTTTTATAATAATTCTGACGAGCCATCTACCGGGACAAAACCAAATGGCTCATATCTTCTAAAAAAAATGAGGCAAATATATTGTTAAAATTATTACAGGGAATAATTTTCTTGGTATCGCATCACAATTTGCAATGCATTTTAACAGCAACTTTTTTCACATAGAACTGCCTAGTAAAGAGTTGAAAATGTTTCCTTGTCTAAATGTGCTAATCAAAGGTGAAAAGTAAAATTATTCCCTTAAGTAGTAAATACAGGTGAAAAGGATACTCATTGTAGAGGAGACTGGTGTTGCTGACGTTGCTATCGATCCCTTTCCCCATTGGCACCTGAAGGTTATCCNTTTACTATTGAAAAACTGCATTATGGTAATAATTTTACTGCAGCTCGCAAACTAGTTAAATATCTGAAGCGCCCTCCTCCCAAAACTGGTCTTTCGCTTTAAATATTGATAAATGAACATAAATAACAGTAGCAAGAAGAAGAAGAAGAGGAACAATAATAATAATAATAATGATACTTTTTATAGTGCTCAAGGCGCTTTGCATTATGATTACCCTGGCTTTAGCCCAGCATACACCAGCGCACATAGCATTTCAAGGAATAAATATTCCTGCCAGGTACCCATTCACTGTACCTGGGTTGAGTGCAACACAATATAGATGAATTTCTTGCTCAAGGAAATTAACGCCATGGCTGGGATTCAAACCTTCGATCCTCTGGTTGATGGGTGAGAGTTAGAAACACTACACCACGGCGCCTCCACAACAACAATAGTAATTTATGCAACACAAATATCCACTCTGCATACTGCTCGAGGCGCTTTTCTTGTCATTCTGACTAGCTGCCAACTGGGACAAAAAACCCAAAACTCGTCTTCTAAAAAATGAAGCAAATATTCTCTGAGTTGTAAATACAGGTGAAAAGGATACTCATTGTAGAGGAGACTGGTGTTGCTGACGTTGCTATCGATCCCTTTCCCCATTGGCACCTGAAGGTTATCCTCAATGACCTTCAACCCTGCTGGATCTGGACATGTACGTCCGAGACCTGTTAAAAAATGATAAATCAATTGAAAATACAGACTGGCATGATTATAAGAGGTATAAAATATTTTTATGTATTGGTTTTAAATATTCCAGTGCAACTTTCAGAAGTGGTATCTCACTGAGGGGTAAACAGTGATGAGCATTTACCACTGGGGAAATTTGGAATACTTCAGGGTATATCAACGGTCAGAAAAGTTTTGTTAAAAGTTGCAAGTAAGTTCACCAAAAGTTTTTGTGTTGTTTGTGAACTCACGAGTTAACCCTCAAAAATTCAAAAATTCACTATGGTCACAAATGTTCACTCATCAAAGTCTGATGATCAAAAAAGCTATTTTTCGTTTGTGAAGTTACTAGTTAATCCCGAAAATTTGAAAATTTACTTGGGTCACAAACGATCACTGTTCATAAAGGCCTGCGAATTGATATGATATAACTTGCTGAATGATAGCCCTTATCTTAAATACTATGCTTTCCGTTCCCATGCCATAAAACATATGCTACAGAAAGAACCACATGGAATTTGCCCAAACTATGGTAGAAATTGGTTATCAAACTGTAAAAACTTGAATAATCTATACTGTTATCCCTGATTTCTATGGACATACACTGCTATCCTGGCCCATGAACACTTGTGAAATGCTCTAAAATGGCAGGACTAAAAGTTTGCCCCTACCTTTAGTACTGTGCTTCCCAGCAGGAGGTTTGGACATGCCCTTTGCTCCCTTGAGTTCGTACATATCACCAAGCGCCGCTTCAGTTAGGAGCATCAGGCCGATATTGTTACTGGCATTGGCGTAACAATAGTTGGCGCTCTTTGTAACCATGTCAGCTAAGTAGATACCCTTGCCAAACATGTAGCCAGTCTAAAATAGAAAAGGGAATAAGAAACAGAATTATCTTAATCTCATGAGTATGGTAAAAACAGGTGGACATGACCAAGATTTATTTTTTAAAGAATCCTCTATTATAAGGTTGATCCTTCTATAGCCCCTGTTCAGGGATAGAATTTTTAATTTGTGGGGAAAAATGGAAGCAATCATAAATCAGATTTGAACTAGAAATTGCGCGCTCGGCGAGTTGCACAGCCGAGCACATGTATCCCCCGAACCAACAGCATTGCACTGCTGTGGGTTTTATTACTGTCAACTAAACCAGGTTGGTGGTGTATGTTGTTGTACCACTATTTCTTTACATCATGGTTACCATAGCGACCAGGTCTCCGCCCCACACCAAATCAATAGGCTTCATCCTCTTTCCTTCATACACCTTCATACCAAACTTGAAAATGACTGGATAAGAACTCAGGCCTGTAGAGCGTTCACAAGGTAATATTAACTATTTGTTTACATCATGGTTATCATGGCAAACAGGCCTCCGCCCCACAACAAAATTAATAGGCTTCGTCCTCTCTCCATAAGACACCTTCGACCAAATTTTTAAAAAATCGGACAAGAACTCGGACCTGTAGAGCGTTCACAAGGTAATATTAACTATTTCTATTAAATCATGGTTACCATGGCAACCAGGACTCCGCCCCACAGCAAAATCGATAGGCTTCATCCTCCATCCACTAGACACCTTCACACCAAATTTGAAAAAAATCGGACAAGTACTCGGACCTGTAGAGCGTTCACAAGGTAATATTAATTATTTCTATTAAATCATGGTTACCATGGCAACCAGCACTCCGCCCCACACCAAAATCAATAGGCTTCATCCTCTATCCACCAGACACCTTCACAAGGAAATCTCTGCGGCGTACGCGGCGGCGGCGGCGGCGGACGCATCGGCGGCGCGACGAGGCTAAATCCATAGTATCCTCCGAACCACTGTTCGGGGGATACAATAATGCCTCCAGAACCACCTGAAGGTGGTGGAGGCATAAAAAGTTTTGCCAGTATTCATGAGCATCCATTTCAACCAATTTCACTGTAAGAAGACTGTTAAAGCAATGCAGGAATTTTTTTCTCATTTCACAAATGCACTGATGAAATATTGCCTTAAAAGGTGGGAATGAGTGATTTGTCAAAATACAGATAGAGAATTAAAAAGGGCAAGTTGTATTTTCCCCAAGCAGTGTAATTTTTCCTTGGGAAAGTGTGACCACATGATACAATGGAAGCCAATTCTTGTTGAAATCATATGGAATACATTTTCGCGGTCAAAAATCTATCTTTCATAAAGTTCATACCTCAAACCTAGGACAGCTCGGATCAAAAATCTATCTAAATCTTAATACTGGCCATTGTCACATTCTATCAGACGTCGGGTCACGTTGCTTCTGTTTGCCTGACTGTAACTCACCACTGGTGCTTCTGGTGGAGCTATCCTAAGCCCCTGCGACAGGATCCCTCCGTAGTTGGTCTTTCTGGAGCCGTGCCAGAGCAGCTGCCTGTTGTGGAGCTGCTTTAAAGGCTTGTACCTTCAAAATATTCAATTTCGTGACTGAAACTTACCACTGGCGCTTCTGGGGGTGCAATTCTGAGCCCCTGCGACAAGATCCCACCATAGTTGGTCTTGCGGGACCCATGCCAGATCAGCTGCCTGTTGTGGAGCTGCTTGAAAGGCTTGTACCTTCAAAATATTCAATTTTGTAACTGAAACTTACCACTGGCGCTTCCGGAGGCGCAATCCTGAGCCCCTGCGACAGGATCCCTCCATAGTTCGTCTTCCTGGAGCCATGCCAGAGGAGCTGCCTGTTGTGGAGCTTCTTGAAAGGCTTGTACCTCGCACCTTCACCCTCTCTGTCTATCCTGAAGACCTCCTCGACGGAGAGGCGGTACCAGTTGTGAGTGGCAGCGTGGGTGTTTTCTGTGTAGTCGCAGATCATCTTGTATTCGTCGCTCTTCTTATCAACCACCTAGAAATGTTTTTTAAAAAAGGACAAGAAAAATGCACTTTGAATCAAAGATTCAGAAGAAAAATGGCTTTTGAAGATCTATTTGTCTTAACACTATCAATCTGTCTTTCCTGCAAAAATACAAATTATCTCTCCCTTTCTTCAGTCCTTCTCTCCCTTTCTTCAGTCCTTCCTTCCCTTCCTCCATCCTCTACCATCCTCCCTCCTGCCCTCCCTCCTTCCATTCTTCTTTTCTTTCTTTCTACCTCTCTCTTCCCTCATTTCTTCCTACCTTTCTCTCTTCTCTCCCTTCCTTACTCCATTCCATCACTTCAATTCCATTCCATCACTTGACCTTCCTTCCTTCCTTCATCCCATTCTTTTGTTCTTTCTCTCTTTCTCTCTTTCTTTCTTTCTTCATTGTTTTGCTCATTGATTATTTCATTTATTCTAGGGCTCTCCTCTTTTGTTCATAAACCCATATGACTATACAAAACCAAAATTTTATTGAGGATTTTATTGAAAATATATTGAAAATGGATCGTACCTGCATGGGACATTTTAGCTTCTCATAGTGAGCATCTACTGGATCGACACCCTCCTCTCCACTTTCTTTCAGCATTCCATAGGCGATCTCGATGTCGAGAAGACTGTCCAACATCTGAGTCTTGGCCTAAGGTGTACAAGAGATGAAAAGATAGGATTAAAAAAGTTGTTAATTCGTCAATCTATCTGGTTGAGACGACATATGAATAAACGTCAAAGTTACGGTGAACTACAAATTACAATTCAAGAAAGTGAAAATATGGGAGATAAAACGTTGCTAATGAGTCGCTAATGACTCAAGATGCAATATGAATGAACGTCAATGTTGCATTGGGCTGTAAATTTAAATTTAGTTATGAAGATGCACTAGTTTTATGCAAGGCTTAGATACTTAGTACTATATAACCTGAAAATTTGGCGGTCGTTTTATTTTTGTAAATTTTGCAGTCCTAGTAGCCTCGCAAAAATTTGCACTCCGTATAATGCACATTCATGTCTACTAACAGCAGTCCTCTCTATTTTGAAATAACCTGCTAAATGGGGGAACAGGTCCTCCACGCTTAGGGACCTAATTTGTGATAAGTGCGTTACAAATGCTGTATATTATCATTATCATAATGAAAAATAGCTGTACATAATTTGGCTTTATACAATATTTGGTTTATAGTATTGCTCTCTACAGGTCGAGAGCAACACTATTGAATGGTGGTGTTTCATAAAGCTGTGCGTAGATTTACTCACGTCTCTAGGAACAACTGGTGACCATATTTATCAGAAGTGATGCAGCGCTGGGAGTTATCCCCGATTGCAGGAGATGGTCACCAGTTGTTCGAAGAGTCATGCGTAAATCTACGAACAACTTTATAAAACAAAACCCTGGGTTGTATTTCATAAACCTATTTGTAGATCTGCGCAAGAGTCAATTAACGACTGGTGACATTTTCTCAGATACCATTCCGAGCTGGGAGTCATCACCGAGTGCAGGAGAGGGTTATTAGTCATTCGCAGATTCNCCCTGGACATTTTGAAATTATAACTTTGAAAATTCATAACTTTTGAACGGATTGTCCAATTTTGCTCAAATTTTCACAGTTTGTTCATCTGATTTTTCTTCATTTACTGACAGTACATTAATGTCTGGGTGTAATTCCCCTTTAACGACTGGTGACATTTTCTCAGATACCATTCCGAGCTGGGAGTCATCACTGAGTGCAGGAGAGGGTTATTAGTCATTCGCAGATTCATGCATAGATTTACAAGGGGATTTATGAAACACAACCCAGTAGATAAAAAAATTTCAATATAAATAAAATAAAGATCTCAAGAAACATATCCATACTGACCTGTATGACATTGAGAGAGTCAAGAATAGGAATCTTTTTCAGGCCAAAGTTGTGAGGAATGAGGGTGTAGAATTGATTTGATGCGTCCAAGATGGCTGACTGTGAGGCCTTATCTGTCACCAGCTGAATCAAAAGAACAAAAATACCAAATATTGTTTTTTTTTAGAGTCACATCGGACTGCTTGAAATTAGAAACATAATAGAAATAAAGGAAGTATTATTTTTATTGCAAATAAATTTTAGAATAGATTGTATTCAATGATGTACGAAAATTCAGGAAAAGTAAATAATCATACAGTCGCTGCCATTAAAAGCACAACCCTTCAATAACAACATCTTACATAGAACCAACTTGTTTCTTTCACCCTTTCAGAATTTGCTACTGTATGAGATGAAAATCTTTATTTCATTCTAATCATTACTCATTAGAATGCTCATAGTATACAATTATCTTTAAAACAAGTCTTTATACAGGTCGTCTTTTGATCTATCATAAGAATCACTGGCTTTCTACAAGACAAATGCATAGCTGCCAACCCGAGTCAGTGGAAATTAGTAATGATCCTGCTACAAATTGGTAATATTCCCATATATTACATTGAAATGCATGGTGCTTATGTTGCCAAAATTAGTAATCTTTACTGGATTCAACACAAAACTTGACAAATCTGGGGCCCAAATAAATAATGATTACTAAAAATTAGTAATAGTTGGCAGCTAATGTAAATGAGTTGCTTCATGTTAGCATCTTTCATGGAAAGATTTTTATCTACACATAGTTTTGTCCTGGTAAGCATAATCATTGCCCGTTTTGTCAACTGAAATACATAATTACTCTAAAAAGACATTTATGGACTTGAAAATATCAGGACAGATGGCCGACACTTTATGCTGCTTTTGTACTCCATATAATCCAGTTTAGGACTGTGTGTTCTGACAGCACCCACCTTTGCAGCCTCACGATTAGAGGGGTAAGTATGATCAGAGGGTTATGTAAGGACTCTGTGGTTGACTCTGTGCTAACTTTTAGTTCCTTTTAACATCATCACCGTCCCCTTCTACAATATGTGTACCTTTTTTATGTTTCATATTTCATATGTATTTCATCATTTTGTTAATAACTACTATGATAGTACATGTATTTATCATTGTAATACTGTATGTTATTTCATGTATTATGAACATATACGTGTGTGATGTTAATAAATTCAATTCAATTCAATTCAATTCAATGCTAGACACTCGCTGTGTGTTCAGTGTAAGAGAATATGCAAAGGTGGGTGCAATCAGAACACACAGTCCTAAACTGGACTTTATGGAATACAAACACAGAGCAGCATGCCAATTGTCCTGATTTTTCCAGACTATATTCCCGATTGTAAATTCCCAAAGTAATGATTGAAATTGGAAGAGATTAAAAAGAGAAACGACCTGTAAATTAGAAATAATATTTTACCTTTTGAAGGCCTGTAAGGACTGTGTATGCTGATTCTATCTGCTTCTTGGATAGCTTGCCCAATGGCATCTTCTCTAGATCAATCTGAAAGGGAAAAAATGTCAATGTAACATTATACACAAGTATCCTTAATAAACATTATTTTTCAAAATATTACCTTGTATTATCCCCTTTCCATAAATCATAAAATGTGCTACATGAATCAATAAAACACTAAATTCAAGATTTACTTAATGTATTGGATTCAAATGCATATAAAAAAGAATAGATTGATGCAATATGGTTTACTTATTTTATTGAGCATATGATAATATTCTGAGGAGAGGTTGAAAATCATCATTAGGAAATAAGTTTGCTTGCCTCAAACAGGTTGGGAATACTGAGGTATTTTCAATTTGTCAACACCTATATTTGATTATTTTTTTCGTTTTATACAAATAATCATCTGTTATGTGAAAAATTAGAAAATTGCATCTACAATATCTTTAATTAGAAAATTGCATCTACAATATCTTTTACATTATTACCTCAAATTCCAGCATGGTTTTCTTGAGTTCCTCCAAGTCAAAGATCATCTTCATCAAGCTTTGGACCTCGACTGGTAGCCTGGAAGTTTTACCGGCTCGCTCTTTGCTAGACAAGATACGCTCTTCCTCCTAAATGGGAAAAAGAAAATCTACATAGTTATTGTTTGTAAGTGGAATCATCTTTTTTTTTCTAACTTTCTAATCCATTAGCAAGTCATTACAATGATTCTATTCTGTCAATTGCTTATTGAGTGCAGGCATTACCTGCCCACTTGACAAATCACCCAAATAGCTTGGACAGATTAACAGCTCCATGAAGTAATTCATCTATTTGATTTTTTTTTCTCAGGCTTGGAATCTCTGGATTTGACCAACCAGNATGAGCAGCAGTGATCGTCAAATCTCTGTGACTTAAAAAATTCATAACTTTTGAACCTGTTATCCGATTTTGCTCAAATTTTCACAGTTTGTTCATTTGATTTTTCTTCATTCAATGAGAGCACGATAACTCCAGGGGTTGGTTCCCCTTTAATTGCAGGCATCACCTGCCCACTTGACAAATCACCCAAATAGTTTGGACAGATTAACAGCTCCATGAAGTAATTCATCTATTTGATTTTTTTTCTCAGGCTTGGAATCTCTGGATTTGACCAACCAGACTTTTTGAATACTTATTAAGTTCGGAAATTAGAATATGAAAAACCTAACAAAAAATAACCATTTCTAATGGATAAAAGCATTGTAACAAAAGGAATTTTCTACAGGTAATTTGCCTGAGGGTTAAATTGATATTGACAAAGGTCAGTTGCTCTGCAACGTGGAGAAGGTTAAAGGCATCCTGTACACTCACCTCGCCATACGAGATATCCAGAGGGAAAAACTTCATGGGATGTTTCACAGGGTTGGGGGCGCCAAACTTGTTCCCAGTCTTCTCAAGGTACATCGTCTTGAAGTGCTCCTTCGCTTTCACCAAGTTAGAACCAAAGTTATCCCGCTTGCTGGAACCAATCGTCGTGCCAACTCGTCCCCATGATCTGTACACCCAGTATCTTTGTGGAAAATGGGAGAGCCAAATGAAAAAAATTAAATTTATTTACATTAGATGGAAAAAGATATTACACATATGACTACTCCTTAGCCTGTGCTCTCTTTAACCTAAAGTTATGCACTACCTTAAATCAATTGTTATAACAATAATAATTATCACATTTATGGCGCTGTATACTGGCGTTTATAAGCACCTTGCTATTGGTGAACTAAGTCCTTTTGTTAATTATCAGAACACACAGTACCTGTGCGAAAAAATGATGCCATATGAAGAGTCATATTTGTCAATTAAACCTAGGTGTAATGGAAGTATACACTTTCTGTAATAATAGAATTAAAACAATGCAGAGTGAGCCTCATATGCATAAATAGAGAAATCCACAAGGACTGAATAAGATGGGTATATTTTGGAAATAAAAATAACATATATTTTGTTTTAATAAGTTCAATTATACAACATATTCATTTGTTTATATGATTTCAATATTCTCACTAAAATTTGACTTCATTATTCAACTTCCAAAGAATATCATAGGAACAATTTAATAAGGTATGTTTACAAAGTACAAATGTAGTACTAGTCTCCTTTATAAAGAGGTTGGATATAGTGAGATACCTGCTATAACAAGGTGATTTTATTGGTCCCAACTCTTTATAGTTCTTTGTTTTTTATACCCTGATATAGTGAGGAACCTGTTATAACAAGGTTATTTTCATGGTCCCAAGTATCTCGTTATAAAGAGGTTTCACTGTAATCATTACAAACCGTTCTTAAACATGATATCATCTTTAAAGGGGAACTTCACCCAGACATTTGAGTGCGCTCAGTTGATGAAGAAAAATGCAGTGGTCAAACTGTGAAAATTTGAGCAAAATCCGACTATCCATTCAAAAGTTATGAATTTTCAAAGTTTTGATTTAAACCCCTCATGGGCTCCTCAAATTGGCACCGTACAGG
>BQKZ01002847.1:2100-14097 GCA_036244855.1 Temnopleurus reevesii | reverse complement strand
ATAATGGATATATATTTTTCAGTACATAAAATACTGTATAAAATAAATCAGTATTTCAAATGGAAGCAAGAATGTTGCCATTTTAAGAAATGTAACTACTTTCATCTCTGAATGGGTATCTGAGGAATAAAAAAAAGATATATAATGGATATATATTTTCAGTACATAAAATTAACCCTAAATAACTTCATATGGATTAAATTTAGGTTATACAAAGTGCTCAAATAAATAGCTTGTTCCCAATCAACGCATAGAGATCAAATCTGAGTTTGGCTCCATGCGTTGCTTCTTGAATGTGTGAGGGTTCTATATGTGTGCATGTCCCTATTGCTTCACTAAAGCTTGTTTGATTTATCTTACAAAACGTTCAATCTTTATAAGATTCAATAAAAACTTAAAATCTTGTTAATGTCATAGGGTGTTTAGGGGAGTTGGTTTGGTGAACAATTACTACACCTATAGTTTTACAAATATTACCATGCTACCCATTATCATTTTGGGCCTAGAACATGCTTGTATTCATTTTATCTGGGTAAGGATTACAAAATTTGAGGATAGAAATTTTTAGGGTCTTCACTTTAATTTAAACAAAATTCTATAGTCTTCTAAGAAAAATGTATTCTGTATTTCTAATGCTTTTTCTTTCCACTCTTTTTTCCAACTAGTTTATATAACTTTCCACCTACAAATGACAGATGGTTTATTTAGAACAAATATTTGGGAGAGGTTGTTTTGGATAAAGTAAAATTAAAAAAAATATTTTTGTTATTATCTGAATTTATCAAAATTATGCTCAATATTTCACATGTTTCAGGAATAAGTAATTCATGCATTTCAATTGCTTGTTCAACCTTTCCACTCTCTTTTCCAACTTGCCAGCAAACATTTCCACCTAAAGATGACAGATGGTTTATTTAGAACAAACATTTGGAAGAGGTCGTTTTGGATTTTAAAAAAATATATATACTTTTCTGTTATTTCAATTCATCAAAATTATGTGCAATATTTTACGTCTTGCATGAATAAGTAATTCATGCATTCCAATTGCTTGTTCAACCTTTCCACTCTCTTTTCCAACTTGCCAGCATACATTTCCACCTAAAGATGACAGATGGTTTATTTAGAACAAACATTTGGAAGAGGTCGTTTTGGATTTAAAAAAAAAAATACTTTTCTGTTATTTCAATTCATCAAAATTATGTGCAATATTTTACGTCTTGCATGAATAAGTCATTCATGCATTTCAAATGTTTTTTTAAAACATCTGCAGACTCTCTATTTTCCAACTAGCTTGCATACCCTCCGACCTACAGATGACAGATGGTTTATTTAGAGCAAAGATTTGGGAGAGGTTGTTTTGGATTACTACTAGAGTCTCTGAAATACCTCTCACCCCTGCTTGACAAACATCTAAATGTCACTTACTGACGCATTAACAGTCCGCAGGTCTCGGCACTAGTAAAATAAGAGGTGATGAAAGGCTGAGATCGTTCAGGAGCTGTTAGTGATGATTTATGATTGAAGCATTAATATAAAACGTAAAGCGGGTATCCTAATATCAATGATGGACATTAAGCGCATTCTATTATGCCCAGTAGCATCTCATGCTGTACAAAGGCCAATGCAATAAAATTAAGAACAGCAACAAAAGCATCTAAGACTTTAGATACTTCATACTTAATCATTTTCTATGACATTGCAAGATCCTTGCGCATAGCACTAACTTTATCTGTCATCCCTACACCGTAAGCGTTCTACAATGTGCATAATTACCCTGGATCTAGCAGTGCAGAGCAAGTAGCATGCTGCATTTCAGGGAAAATATTCCTGCCAGGCACCCATTTACCACACCTGGGTCGAATGCAGCATAATGTGGATGAATTTCTTGAACTTGAAGGAAATTAATGTTATTGGTGGGATTTGAACCTACAATCCTCTAGTTGGCCATAGTCACAAGCACTACACAATGACACTTTATACTGTTTATTAAGAATGGTGGAATTTCCAAGACAGGCCTATCTTTTTTGTAGAAATTATTAGGATGCAACCTATTGGGACCAATTTTCTGAATTTTTTGAAAGTTTATAAATACACTTTTATGAAGCTATTTAATATTGTTGTTTATAGTATCTTTATACCAAAAAAGGTGCACTTGACAATTTTGGATATTTCCTCTTGTCATCGGAGGGCAATACACAATTGAAATTGGTACCAACTTCTACGAAGATGAATAACATTTTGGCAGCATGCCTGTTCATCATCAGATGTATTTTGTTTTTCCCTTGTCGGGCATTAAAAAAGGTCAGGAGAGTCAAATTCACATTTCTCCTACAAATTATAAGTTTTATGATCAAATTCGGGTCAGTCAAGGCAATTTATTATATATCATGATACTGGATGAAGTCAATAAATTATTTCTAAAATATTATTTAAAAAATTGACCACTGTAACAATCTAAAATGCAAATTGAACACATTGTGTGTTTTGGTGCAGAGTTAATATAAAAACATGCCTCTTTGCATGAGAAGAGAAACATTCTGCTGGAAATTGACCGTTATTATTCTGTCACCATTTGCTGCTTCACATCATCACTAAAATTGTCATTCATCCTTGACTTTGCAACTTACATATGAAAAATCATTAATTTCCCTGCAAATTGGCAAATTTAAGAAACTTTTTTTTTAACATGGCTTATGGCAATGAAGATTCAATTCAGCAACATAATTGATTGGACTGTTCTACAAAGATGATCGAAAATCTAAGTGTTGCGAATTTAGCAAAGGAATAGTGATTTGAATTGTTATAAGATACTCCTACTAAAATGATGCTTAAATATCCATAATTTACATCATAAAAATAAGGACATTGACGAGAATGTGGTCACAAAGTTAGCTATGACTAAATCTACAATTAAAGCGTCCGCTAATATCATAAACAAAATAGTACAAATAGAGATAGCTTGATATAAAAAATTTGAACTGAAAATAGAAATTCAACACATTTCAATTCCTTGTCATTTTGCTTATGATTCAGATTATCTTAGGATCAAAGGCTCAGGCTCTTTTTAACTTTAAAATATTAATCCCTCAGAACAATGAAATACGAGGTAAATGCTTTTATTCTATCAGACATAAGAATTTATTTCACTTAAGCCAAGCCAAACAATTACTAGAAACGGCCAGAAATAAAGGTTAGTCGATTAAAGTTCACAAATCTTCAAAAGATGTTGTGTTGGCCCGACACAAGTTACATAATCAAATATGAAATGAGATTAAACCCTGTAATTCAATAATCCCACTATCTTGATAATCCTGGATGTATTCTGTAATAGCGTAAACATGCCTGGTTTGTTTGGGGGTAGCCTACATGTGCATGTCAAAATATATGGAGATTTCTAGTATGACTATGATGGAAGATTTCAGATGAAACAATTAGACCTGACGTCTTCAAACATTACAGTCATGGCACCAGGAGATGAGGATAGTGAAGAGGAGTGTAATAACTGATGGATTGATTGATTGATTCATTCATTCATTTATCTATTTATCTATTTACTTATCTATACATAAGCTATTCATTCATTTATTTTGTTATTTATTTATTCATTTATATGTTTATTCATGTATTCATTTATTTATTCATTGGATTTATTTATGTATCATTTCTATCCTCTATTCATTCATTTGTTTATTTATTTCATTTTTACTGACTATTTTTTTTTATCCATTCATTTATAGTATTTTTGGTTAGCCTTAATACAAAAAGTGGTGCTTCCGGATCTGGGGGAAGGAGAAGAGTGCATAAAATACAATTCCTTAAACTATTGTTGGACAACCATATGATAATTCTTTTGACCCTATAAAAGGCTTAATGTTATTACACTTGTTACAGGTAGCACTATAAAATACTAATACTTTATCCAAATACTATGACAGGATTTTCAAACATCCTAATGGTGTCCAGGTAAATATTGTAATTGCAGAAGGTGATAATACAGAAGGTTAGCAACATCTGTATCCAAATCAATTATCAGTAGCACTGGCTGATTAGGAACATGATCTCATACTAACAAATGAAAAAAAAAGAAACATAACAGGGCTTTTTTCAAATATTGGACTAAGATCCCCCCCCCCAAAAAAAAAGAATCTAAATAAAATTAATTATTTTCAAGGAAGAGAAGGAAATTTATAGAATCATCTCTAATTGAACTGCATATTGCAGATTACTCCTCTTATATTTCCATTATTACTATTTCTTTTGTAATGAATTTAAAAGGAGTGTCTACCCAAAAATAAAAAATTTTCAACAGAGGCATGAACATTTGGTGAGCGATGAGCAGAACAAAAAAGTTTGAGTGAAATTGGACATCTAATAAGAAAGTTATGAGTGTTTGAATAGCTAGACAAATTGGCAACTGATGACGTCATAGGTGCACAACTAACTATTCATGATATTGATCATATCAATGTTAAAAAATGTTACTTTTTTCCCCAAAATAAGATTTCCTCACAAGTTTAACTGTAGTATATATTTATACAGATACATGTATGTTGCTCCCAGATTTACATGTTAACATTTATACAAATTTTGTGTCTTTCTGTAAAAATGATGAATTTTGCACTATCAATATAAATAGGATGAATGCATAGTTGTGCACCCGTGATGTCATCATATTGGCAACATGCCTGGAAATTTGCACTGATTTGCCTGTTTTTTCTAATCTTTCGAAATTCATAACTTTGTTATTAGTTGTCCGATTTTCCTAAAACTTTTTTTGTTCTGCTCTCCAATTTTTTTCTGCTTCTGTTAAAAATGTATTATTTTGGGGTAGACTCTTCTTTTAAAAGTCTGTTAACAGCACAGAATCAAATGTACATTTGCCTTATGTTCAATATTTAGAACAAAATCCAGTGGCTATCCATTTTCTGTGAGTACCAAAATTGAATGAGCGCTTCAAAATGTAAAGCAATGAATAGACTTCACATTTAGTGTGAAATATTCTATCAATGCTATACACAAACTTATGCAAATTCCTAGTAAATTTACCATCAACATGCCTAATTACTGATGTGACTACACATTAAAGGCTCGTATGTTTCTAGGTAACAGTCGAGTACCGCCTAATTACCCAAGTTTGTGTTAATTATTAATTCTAACACCAACCTTGAATCAATTATCAAAGTGAAGCCAAGAAATTTTCTTCACACTTAACATAATACAAGAATCACATTAAAAGGAGAGTCTACCCAAAATAATATTTCTTCATCAGGAGCAGAAAATAAAGATGAACAGAACAATTTTTTTTTTTCAAATTAGATAATAAGAAAGTTAGGAATGTTTATATATTTAGACAAATTGGCAAACAATGACGTCATAGCTACACTACAGACCATTCATTACATTCATATCAATGTCATAAAATGTTATTTTTTTCCCAAAAGTATGATTTCCTCAAAACTTTGACCGTAGGATGTCTTTATGATAGATATGTTGATCGATTATTTGCATGTAAATTCATAAAACTTTGCAAATTTCTGTAACAATGAGGAATTTTGCACCATATTTATAATGAAAACTCTGGTTAGTTGTGCATCCATGTCATCAAATTGGCAACATCTCTGTAAATTTCCACTGATTTGCCATTTTTTCAAATCTTTAAAATTCATAATTTTTTTTTATTATAACTTGTCATATTTTCTTCAAGCTTTTTTTTTTGTATTACTTACCAATTTTTTCTGTTTCTGTTAAAAAATTATAATTTTAGATTAGACTCTTTTTTAAAATTTCAAGTTAGAAAGAGATTTTTGGCAGCTTAAGTTTTGCGGTCCCAAAAATATTTGATAAGTTAAGGATTGGTGGCACTAGCAGGATATTTCTATGTAATTCTGCAGATATCACATTTAAAAATTATTCTTTTTTGAAAAAAAAACAAAGAAGAAAACTATCATTAAAACAATCACATAATTTTTCAAGACATCAAACATTAAAAATGCTAGACCCATACCGGCAAGGTGTTGAAGGAAGTCTCACTCCAATAAAGCATTTGAGAAAATATCTTTCCTAAAATAAACCACAACAAACGCTTGAGCCTTTCCGCACAAAGCTGCCGACTGTGCAACTAATTTTGATCGCGGTTTCATTGCTGTATGCAAGTCATGAAGAGACACAAATACCTGCTCCATGTCATAACAAACGCAACACTCTGAGGCATCCCATTAAAACCATAGAGGTGCTTTTACTAACGAGTGAGAGAGTGTAAACATCATATCTTCCGCCCCAACCTAGTTTGAGCCATTAGAGCAGAATTAAAGTTTTGGTAAAAGCGAATATTTTTGTCTCTAAATCTTGTCTTTAAATCTAAATAAAATAAGATATACATATAGTATCATGAACATAATGCACAAAAGATTGCATGAAAAATGAATGAGATTTGGTAAAGTTATACCCTAAAATGTGCAAAATATTTCAGTGTCGTGTCCCCTGACACTAATTCAATATTTTCTTTCTTGATAAATAACACCTTCTCGTACACAGAATCGGATGACAATTTCAGAATTTTATTTTCTTATATACCTTTTTATCATTCTTATGTCAAATCTCAGAAATTACCTGCTTATGCCCGATAACAAATCAAATATTGTTATTACCAAGAGAGGGTACTAAATATTGTTTTGCGGTCAAATTAAAATTTTCAAACAGAATCAGTTCTTAAAAATTATGCTTTGGTCTCGAAATATGTGTAAGATACATATGTCATGATAAACATCCCATAAAATTTACTTTTCTTAACCGTTACCAAAACTGTATTTGGGCTTTAAAATCATGGAGGTGCTTTTACTAACGAGTGAGAGAGTGTAAACATCATATCTGCTGCCCCAACCTAGTTTGAGCCATTAGGCATCCCGTAAAGAAAGCAGGAAGAGAATACACGGGGTCATCAAACTGCATGCCATTAAGTGGGACCCATTTAATTTTCAGCAAAGTAAATAATAATTCCTCACATTTTGGGGATGTAGTCTAGCAGTGTGAATACCATTTGTCATTGGACAATAGGCCACTTTCGTAATGTATTCAAATTTTATGCACGCTTTTTTGTCAAACACACAATGACAAAATATTTGTTCACCTGATAAAGAATAATCATATTTCAATAGAAGGAATGTGGAAAGCATTTAATGGTTGTTGCTAGGTTGGACAAGCTATGATGTTTGTCTAACCTACATGTGTCAGGGGGGGGGGGTGTTTTGGGTAAGGTTTTGAGTCTTTTGTGTTTAGTTCGGTTTGGGCATTGTTCTGAGAACAAAGCATATAAGAGAGGGTCATGCGATTATTAAAGTAAATTATCATGTCCATTTGCTAAAAAAGCTGAATCTCTTGAAAATTATGCATAGAAATTCCTTGAAATCCAATATGCATGAAACAAAATATCGTCTGTGTCACACATATTCAATTTCAAGAAATTTCATCAAGATAGGCACTCGTTAGTGTAACGGACAAGAAAAAGCCATAGAATTGCCCATTTAGTAATTTGGCTTAAAATAGGCAAATATTAAGCTGTAAAAATATGAAATAAAACAATGCCAATCAAGCGGGCTTTTACAAGGCTGTGTCTGATCAACATCCAGCATTTTTATGCTCTAAACTGGGTAGTGTTTTACCTGAATAAGTGATATTTTACAAATACAGGATAAATTTGTATCATATCTGTATGTTAGTACAGTTGTAACAAAAGCCTGATGGGTTCTTTTTTCAATGTCAAAGAGCTATCATCTTTGGGTAAAAACTAAAATTTCATATAATTTTTTTTTACCAATTCAAGATATATTTTTTCATACATTTGAACAAAGCTTTCTTGATTTGGCAAAACAATACCGTTTTATTTTTGGAAAATAGATGTCCAAAGTTTGTTGGAGATATAATACCAGAAGTATTCTTGCAATGTAAATTATTTGGTAATGGTTAATTGAATTTTAATCATATAATTCTTATAAATCCAAACATACATTTGTATTGTTTTTTTTTTCATAACAGCTTGCTGAGCTTGAGAACTACAAGAGGAATAAGAAGTAGTAAAGCATTCAACTATCCATTGCTTAAAGAGCTTTCATGCCATTAAAATGATTCCAACCTGATAATTTCATGAAAATTAATTTATAACATCCAAGCCCACTGCCAAATTATTAGTTTACGTAATCTATTTGCTTTTAGCTTTTAACTGCCCATTCCCATTGGTAAGGGGAATTTGAATACCACACACTTTCTTACATTAGCCATTTTCTGTGTTTGAATAGCAATTTCCTTGCCCCTTTACTCACTATCTAAGCAAGATGTGAAAGTCTTGCAAATGTGCATGGATTATATGAAGATCATTCTCTCTAAAATACCTTGCATAATAAATCAATTTGCTTGTAATCATTTTCTTTTTTCCTCTCTATTTCTCTTTCCAGGAATTTTCCAGTAACCAGTACACTTACTAACAGCAAGTGACAACTATTTTGAAAACAAAGTGAAAATATTGGAAGACATGACCAACCAGAAGTGAAGATGTATGAGCAATAGTAGGCTTATTGCTTAATTTTTTAGCAGTACTTGGAAAGCAACACTACATTGGAGGCAAAAAGTGATGGTATGAATCAATTTGTGGAATACTTGAGGATATCGTAAACAAATTGATTCCTTGGAGACTAAACAACCTGTGATGAATGATTAGTAAGATGATTGGATGATTAGTGGAGAAACATTTATCAGATTAAATCACATTCATGTTTCAATCATCATTACCATGAAGCATGAATGATAAGTTCATTGAGGAATACTTGGAGGTGAATTTTTAATTATAAAACAGTGGAATCTCATTGAGGAAGGGGAGATTCCCTTTGCTGATGAAACAATCACCATATGTGGAAATCAACACTACATAAAAGGCAAAAAGTGATGGTATGAATCAATTTGTGGAATACTTGAGGATATTGTAAACAAATTGATTCCTTGGAGACTAAACAACCTGTGGTAAATGATTAAAGATGATTTGATGATTAGTGGAGAAGCATTTATCAGATTTATCAGATTACATCACACTCTCCTATATGAATAGGAATGTTTCACTGATCATTACGATGGAGTATGAATGATAAGTTCATAGAGGAATACTTGGAGGTGAATTTTTAATTATAAAACAGTGGAATTTCATTGAGAAAGAGGAGATTTCCCTTAGTTGACGAAACAATCCCCAGAATATTACGTCAGAAAATATATTTGAGGCATTAATTTGTGGTATACTTATTTGAGAGGGAACACTTTCATGGCAAAGGAAACTCTCACTACATGATGATTAAGCATAAGAATGAAAGATAGTGTGGGAGGAGTGTAACACTTTTGTGAATAATAAAACACTTGTAAGAATAGTATTTTTAATTGGAATAAAGGATTTCTATGATGAATACAGCAATTTTCACAGAATAATTCACTTTTATAAGGAGTAAAGCACTCTTGTGAGGAATACAGAACTTTCATGAGGAGTATAGCACTTTTGTGAGGAGTTAGGCACTTTCAAGAGGAATATAACACTTTCGTGAGGAATATAACACTTTCGTGGAATATATAGCACTTTGTGAGGAATATAGTGCTTTCGTGGGGAATATAGCACTTTCGTGAATGATACAGTATTTTCGTGAAGGACACAGCACTTTTTGAGGAATTGAGAAATATAGCTCTTTGTGAGCAATAAAGCCCTTTGTGAGAAATTCATGTTTGGTGCTTTTGTGAAGAGCGACACAAGATGCCAACGCAAATATTAAATGCCTCATCATAAGATAAACCGACAAGCAAGAGTATGGCTTTGACGACGGAGAGCTGGTATGTTGTTTCTTTGTCCGATACCACCTGGGAGCATAATGGAAGCTTCGGGATCGCATCCAATTACCCGACGGAGGACCAGTATAACTTCCCTCAACCGAGTGCAATACACACAGTGGTGGACCTCATCCTCATGTGCCTATTCCTCCTGTTCGGAACAGTCGGGAACATCCTGGTGATTTTGGTCTATCTTCGGAACTCGCGGAGGAAACAATCAACAGCTAATCATTTCCTCTGCAGTCTGGCTGTGACTGACTTTACCGTGTGCATCATCGTCGTGCCGATGCATATTTATTATGAGATTACTGCCATGCATCGAAGGATCACCGCATCTGAATGTAAGGCTATTATGGTGATTTGGCATCAGACTCTCATATGCTCTTCGTGGATTCTCGTTGGGATATCCATCGATCGCTTCTACTCGCTCTGTCGGCCGTTCGACATGCGCATGCACTCGCGGATGGTGTGGAAGATCATCGTCTGTATATGGATTATGTCCGTGCTTGTCGCGTTTCCAATGGGACTCTACTACGGGGTCCCCGGATGTCGGTTGACACCGCCAGTTGGCTCGTTCCTTCGGATATTCCTAGCAATTGGGACAGCGTTCGTCACCCTAATCCTGCCCCTGACCATCATCGGAATGAACTACCTCCGCATATTCTCTGTGCTCTCAAAACGGAACTGCGACGCCCAGCACCAGCTCGGGCGGGGTCGCATCATGAACCAGACTCGCGTCATTGTCGCAAAACGCCTCCTCCTCGTCATCGCGATCTTTATAATGTGCTGGCTGCCCCGGACAATCCTAGAAATCTACCACAGCTTCGTGCCTGAAGACCCACAAGTCGTAAAAATGCTGATTTGGTACATCTGCAGAAACATTTTGCCCTACGTTAACTCTGTGCTTAACCCCCTACTCTACTCCATGATAAATCCTAGTTTTCGGCACGAGTGTTGGGATATTCTTTGCTGCCGATACAATCGGAGAAGACTCTTAAGGGCGAACAGTATTAAGAACGGAAGTGTTAGGACTTACAATAGACAGTCCAGTTACAATGATGCATGGTTATAATGATGGCACAAATGAACTGAACAGTGCAGAACATTATTATTTGTCAGTGGTTCAATGCAATGAAGAATATCATTTCTTTTAACATCAAAAATGGTATTACCAAAATCCTATTATATCAGTGTCAAAGAGGTTTAGGATTAGGACAATCACATCATTTGTTATCAGTTTTTTTAATCAGTGCACTTTGTAATGAGGTTCAACAAAATGAAACACATTCTGCCTTCAATGCAAGTTACTTGTTTAATTTGATGCAAGTTACTTGTGTAATCTGGTACACAATTTGCATACATTACAATCCGTTAACTACAGGGACCAGGTAGTGCCTACACAATGTCTATGGGATTTACAGAATTTAGTAGTTGATGGCTTAATTGAAGGTATTAAAATCTATTTCATATTTTTTTTTATTGAGTCCAAATGCAGAAATTGCGTGATGTTTCAACTGCAACTGCTAGTCTTCATCAGGCATGGGAATCGTATCTGTCTATTATTCATATGACAGAAATTTATACCTTGTATCTTCATTGTTTAGAACTTTTTAATAATTATTATTTTCAGTAAGCATTGTGCTACTTACATGTATGTTAAAATATAACCAATTAGCTTCAATATATAAAGTGAATAAAGAACAATGATTTTCAAGATAACTATGATTTCTGTTTGGATATTTGGATTTCAAGAGATTCCTTTATGAATTGGGTTTTGTTTGTTCAATATATTTTCATATTTTAATAATCAAGAACCTGGGGAACATTTTTGTTTTAAAGAGGGCAGTCATCAGGTCATTTTAAAATTGATATGTTTTTTTATCACTGGAATCTGATTTCCTTATATTACACTTAACCCTAATAAGACCGAGGGGGGGGGGGGGCGGACCCCCCCCCCCCCCCCCCCCCCCTCCTCGGATATAACATAGCCGAAAAGGTTGGACTGATTAGGGTTAAGTTCCACAAAAAGGCATGGTGTTATCAAACATGGAAAATGTGTGAGATATTAAGAAAATACACATCAAAAGATGTGACTTAACCCTATTTTAACTGGGCTTTTTCAGACCAAGTTTATACTGGGGGGGG
>BQKZ01002846.1:41044-52379 GCA_036244855.1 Temnopleurus reevesii | reverse complement strand
AATATTTTCCACACTTTAGGTTATAACTTTTCCAAAACTTGTTAATTTTTCGTACAATCTTTTGTACAACATGTTCATGATATCATGTTTCTTTTCAAGTAGATTTGAAGACAAAATTTGGCGATAAAAATATTGGCTTTTACCAAAACTGTACTTGGGCTTTAATCTCGCATTAAGCACCCAAACTACTTTTATGTTATTCCACTAACTATATTTTTCTTCACTGAATGTGCACGGAAAGTTTGTATTGCGAGAAAAATACGGATCTCATATATCAAATTCTTAACATCATCCAACTTAGCAACGTTGTTAAGTATTCTTCTTCCCCTTCAATTTATAACATAACTATCAAAACTTGTTAGGGATTTATATATTTCAAGACAATGACAGTAATTACTATGCAACAACTGTACGACCGACTAAAATTATATAGACGTGCAAAGATGCATATAAATCATGGGGGGATATGGCGACCTTATAGAAATGGACAATTCTATATTCGACAATTTGAAAGACATAAATCGTAAATAAGATGATACAGACCCGAACGAGATGAACATCAAGTAAATGGGGTATAAACCAAATATACAATCAAGGAAAATGTGAATATGCTAAAAATTCCAGCTTATTCTATGTAAAATAAAGATGTAAAAGATGATTCCACACATATGCCCACACCTTGTACGTGAGTCTTTTTATCACGTTGATTTTCTCTTCATATAAAAATAGTAAGATACGTCATCCATGTTTAAGAATCAATTAATTATTAATAGTCGGGATAAATGAAATAATGTGGAATTAGATCTATTTACAAAAACATTTTCATGAATAGAAACGTAATTTTTGCTGGTGCTGGGCGGTGTTTCACCAAGTCGTTCTTAAAGTTACGCACAACTTTGCGTTCGACTGGTATCAATTATTGCGCTGAATGCGCGCACTATTATGAAACATTACCGACAAGAAGGGGTACCAGTCGAACATAAAGTCGCGCGTAAAGTCTTTTTTATCTTGGTGAAACACCACCCTGGGTAGTTTGAAGTGTTATTTGTTATGTGAAGGGGGTTTTCGTGAATAAAGGCCACCACACACTACACGTATACCGTCATACGACTAAAAGTCGTGCCGTGTGCGCTGGCCTTAAAGCGGAACCAACCGCTGGAATTATCATGGTCTCATTGATTGAATAAAAACTGTGAAAATTTGAGCAACCAGCTCAAAAGTTGTGAATTTTCAAGGCACAGAGATTTGGCAATCCCTGTCGCTCATGGGGATCCGTGTGATTGGCAACACCGACGGAATCTGTGAAGTCATGTCGGATAACTCCTCATTCACTTTGTACATGGAATAATTTAAACGATTTAATGTAAAATTTAGAGTAAGGTTGAAACATGAATCTTCTGAACTGCATGCAGAATCAATACAGAAATGTTATACCCCAACCGAAAATTTGAATGTTGTTGATTATTTCGAGAAAAAAAAGAGAAAATGCGAATTTTTGTATACAGAGTCTGACATGACGTCACAGATTACGTCGAATTTGCCAATCAGCGGTAAGGACTTTAACAATACGTAACTTTTGAACGGGTTGTCCGATTTTGTTCTATTTTTCACAGTTTGTGATCATTCGAGGGGGTTGGTTTCCCTTTAAAAGCTTGTTAATTGCATCAGTAATCATATATCGGGCTCAATATTCGCCGAATTTATTTTATTTCGATTCTGAAGACAAACAAAATATTACAAAAATAATTCGCTTAGTTTCCTACAAGTATATATATATATATATATATATATATATATATATANTTGGTGAAACACCACCCTGGGTAGTTTGAAGTGTTATTTGTTATGTGAAGGGGGTTTTCGTGAATAAAGGCCACCACACACTACACGTATACCGTCGTACGACTAAAAGTCGTGCAGTGTGAACTGGCCTTAAAGGGGAACCAACCCATATAATTATCGTGCTCTCATTGAATGAAGAAAAAACTGTGAAAATTTGAGCAAATTCGGACAACCAGCTCAAAAGTTGTAAATTTTCAAGGCACAGAGATTTGGCAATCACTGTCGCTCATGGGGAACCATGCGATTGGCAACACCGACGGAATCTGTGAAGTCATGTCGGACAACTCCTCATTAACTTTATACATGGAATATTTAAGACGGTTTAATGTAAAATTTAGAGTAAGGTTGCAACAGGAATCTTCTGAAAATACATGCAGAATCAATAAAGAAATGCTATACCCCAACCGAAAATTGGCATTTTGGTGACTTTTCCGAAAAAAAAGGAGAAAACGCGAAGTTTTGTATACGGATCGAGTTCGACATGACGTCACAGATTCCGTCGAATTTGCCAATCGGCAGTAGGGACTTTGAAAATTCATAACTTTTGAACGGGCTGTCCAATATTGCTCATATTGTCACAGTTTGTTTATCTGACTTTTCTCCAGTCAATGGGAGCATGATAATTCGAGAGGTTGCTTTCCCTTTAAAAGCTTGGTAATTGCATCAGTAATCATATATCGGGCTCAATATTCGCCGAATTGATCTTATTTCGATTCTGAAGACAAACAAAATGTTACAAAAAATAATTCGTTTAGTTTCCTTCAAAAAAAAAAAAATATATATATATATATGTTTGAATATATATAGATTGAGAAAATAGAGAGGAATTGGTACATCTTGGACCGCCCCTGTATCTACCAAAGGATTGTACATCCTGTTCATGTAAGGATTACTTTCCTGTTGGTATTTGGGCGGGTTGGATTCCTGACGGAGGCGTTTGTTCTCCCGGGCAACCTGGATGAAGCATGGGACCAGTGGTCCTTACCTCCAGGTACATCTGAAATGAAGCAATAATGATTAAAACACGATATAGACCATTTCCATAAAATAAAGTTAGTCATGGGATAATATTATTGATCCGTTCGCCGTGTATAGAACTGAGCGGATCTCAAGCCGGTTTCAATGTGAATATCATTTCGCAGGAGCATTGAATTGGCGTTCGACTTAATTTTACGGAAATAAATTATTTCGTATTTAAATTGATTGATTCAATCAAAATCAATTCATCAATCTATCAATTCCATCTTATACAAAATGGACAGGAAAAACATATGAAATATTTAAATTGCATAAAATAAGGAAATTCTGAATCGTAGTGAACAAAATCAAATAATGGAGGTGTTGCTTTAAAGTTGTAATTGATCCCAAATAAAGTTCAAATCATCTGGAAATTAAATCGTGGAGGTGACAGTAGGTCAGCCGTAGCCAGCAATATTGTGATAAATATTATTGAAAATAAATTTGTTATATAATTTGTGACAGACATACAAACTCCCCTTTTAACTAATCAGTCTCACATTCCATTCATACAGTTTAAATTAATTATCATACTTACATGCTATCGGTTTCTTCTTTTTCTTTTTCTTTCCTTTCGTTCCTGATCCGTTCTGATCTTGTGACTGTTATGGAGGGCAAAGCATGGTGAAAAATATAATTTAAACATAATCGACAATCAAAAGGCAATGTTGATCAGATGTCACAATAAGTTACCATTTTATTTGAACAATCCACTATAGACCCTATGAGACAAGACGACATAACTGGGAATGACCAAATTGTTCACTTATTAGGACAAGAAATTGTATATCTCAAATGGAAATTACATATTTTTGTATGATGCATTTGTGTTATGGTTCCTAAGCTTGACTGACACTTAATTCTTCTGTTTTAATTGCATCATGTGGAGGTGCCGTGGTGTAATGGTCATGCCTCTCGCCTTTCAACCAGAGGGTCGTAGGTTCGAGTGTCATCCATGGCGTTAAGTTCCTTCAGCAAGAAATTCATCCACATTGTGCTGCACTCAACCCAGGTGAGGTGAATGGGTACCTGGTAGGCATATTTATTTCTTGAAACGCCAATTGCACTGCGCTGGTGGCAGCCGGGCTAAAGCCAGGGTAATAATGCTGCAACTGTAGAGCGCTTAGGGAAGTCTCATGAATTGATAAACGCTATATAAAAGCCGTTCATTATTATTATTATTATCATTATTAGTATCATTGGTCGGATTCGGATGTTTGTATACCCGATTGTATTTACTGAGAAAGGGTGATTCATTTTGCTTGTCGATTAATGTACTTGCTTAAAAAAACACCAAATAGCCTAATTGTTGCGCAAACCTCTGTCGAAATGCAAATTATCATAGCACGTGTCTTTTATGATTGATTTTAACTTTGTATGAATATTGCGTTTAAATCATATATATACAGAAACAAATAAGCATGAATTAGCACTTACAATAGATATCTCTTCGACTGGTGTAACTCTGCCTTTCCTGCCTCCTATTCTGCTATGTACTTTAGATTTCTGGGCAAAGATACGCTTCAGCTGCATGATGGAAGAAATAAAAAACTCGACCACTGCAGCAGACAACATTCTTAAGTGACAGTAAAAATATGGGTTTTAATCTTAAGAACCATTAAAATGCACACATTTTACATGGATGAAAAACATGAAAGGACAAAATGAATATTTAAATGTAGAATAATGAAAATAATACGATTCTTTGCGTCCTCATATTACATTCATACTTAAATCTGTAATCAAAACTCACAGCTGCAAGATTAGATAATGGCAACGAGACATTTGTACCTGATACCAGAACAGCGCAAGACGTAGAATACATATGCATAAAGAGGGTGTTAATGCTAAGTTGCAATTGATTGCAAGTTGCACTTGATCCGCAAGTGCTAATCAAAACCATTGTTTCATACGCGCTTGTCAAAAGTGCAGACATTGCACAAATAAGAATGCTCGCTCAAATTTGCTACTGGTTTGCAGTTTATTTGCGACCAATTGAAACTTTGTAGTCGATAGTCATAAACTAAAAAGTAAAGTATAAAAAAGAAGGAAGGTAAAATCGGAAGAATAATATTTACCTGCCCACCAGATATTCCGAACAGCAAAAAGATGAAAATCCCCTGGATAAAGCAATACAATTGAATTTGAAAATAAGTACTTTTAACAGTCAGAGTAAAATAAGAAAACATGTATACAAAATTTACAGAAACATGTGCACTCAAAATGAAGGGTTTGTGAAATAATGTTATATGTTTCATTATTTTCTGAAAGCAAGTCTCGATTTAATCACGTTTGACGTATCAACTGAATTTGTCGAGAGGTCTGCCCTACTATCGAGAGGTCGTTGGCTCGACAGGTCGATGAGTTCGAGAGGTCGGGCCCCGTCAAAAATAAACACGTGATACTGTAAGCATGGTAAGAGCTAGTGTTCTATGATTGACAAATAATTACACAGAGACTTTTTTGGCGCTAATTTGCGTAGCGAGACCATATATTAATCATTGGTATCAAATCAAACTGAGGGATTGAATGTACAAAACATCATTATTTCATTAGCAATATTCCAAAGCTTACCATTGAAGCATACGTTATGAGGTAGGCATAGTAAGCAATCACAACCGTGCTGTAGAGCCCTATATACCCGGCCGCCCAGACACCGACGTTCAGTAGCGAGATCACGAGGGTTGCATGTAGGCTCGTCCTAAGACATTCATGAACAGACTGATGTCATTCAAATAAACCAATATAAAAATATACGCAAATGACAATTTATTACACATGAACACATACAGATCCTACATACTTCTCTGTAATATGCTGGTTCATAATTTCATTTCATGAAGTAACTATAGCCCACTGATACTGTTGCGGAAAAACACTTTCATTTAAATCTCCTTTGAATGAAGTGTTCCCTTTTCTATATATGATTAATGGCATTTTTAGCACTGCAATGTCATCGGAAAACCGATACGAATGTATGCGAGCCTTTTCACATCTTTGAAACTAAGAATATCTGAAAGTATGAGGTACAAAAATAAATACATACTATCCAAAAAGAGATTTAAAAAAGAAGGAAAGAAAGATCAGCACTCAGAAATTAATGTTTGCCTTCCCGCTCGATTTTCAAAATGTGTATAGGAGCCTATTATAAGAAGGGGTCGTCTCGCCGCCTCCCCTTCCCCTCATTTAATTATCACCTATTCGAACTTTACCTCATCCATTATGTTTTAAAAATGTTAATCCTTACTGCAGTGGTCCTGTATTGACAAACTTGTCCATCTCACGCTTGACGATGAACCAAAACAGCATAGTCAGCTGAAAATACAAAAGATATAAAAACTAATACATGTATAACATTTTGCGAATAAGAAGAAGAAGAAGAAAAAGAAAAAGAAGAAGAAGAAGAAGAAGAAGAAGAAGAAAAACATTTCAAAATGAATGCTTAATAGTCTTTATTCGTTAATTTTTCTTCTGGATTGATACAATTTCATGAAAATGATTTCGATTCTTGCACGAGGACAATAGCGTTAAACATGGTGACGAGCGAGGACGATGTGGTGGATCACTCGATAGTCCCTATTTTGGGACAGACATTTGAATCTGAATGAAAAGCAAATCTGAATGAAAAGCAAATATAAATAGACTGTCTATTTCCCTTTAAATTTCTGTCAACCCCTTTGTTCTTGTTCACCCCGCATATACGTTACAATTGTTATTGATTTTGCGATAATGTTTGGAAAAAAAATATGTAAAAAGATAAATGAGGTAATAACATGTATCGATGAGCGTTTTCATGAAACGTCATGATAAATGCAATATATAATTGATTTTACTTACCCCGAAGCAAACACCAAGTGGTCCATAAAATGAAAGGTATAAATCATGCTCTTTGGTAACCCAACACCTAGGAATAATTCAAATATGTGACATAAAATAAGATTTGAGTTTGAAGGAACTGTTTCATAAACCAGCTTAATCAATATCATGTTTCAAGATAATGCTATAACTGATCAAAATGACTATCTAACATTTAGCCATGTATTAAAATATTTTTTATTGCCGCAAGTCGAATGCTCGTCTCAGATTCACTAATAATAAATTCAAATCATTTGTCAAACCAAGATTACTGTATTCCAATCATCAGGAAATTGATATATCACAAAACTATGGTGACGAAATTCCACGTGCACGAAAAAGCCCTAGGATAATGATAAAACTTTTCAATTATGCCATAGATCTATTTCTCAGTCATACTTTTTTAATGTTTTAAAGGGAGATAATACAGGAACGTTGTAATTGCCTTTAAACTTTGAGTATTCAATATACTTACAATCCACACTCGAGCTTTTCAAACGCATTAATGTTGATTGCTATAGTGACTCCGACAATTAGAGCAGGGGTACCTAGACATATGGATGAAATTAGTGAAATCAGAGTAAATTAATCAATTGCTTATAGTAAAAAGCAATTTATCAATACACAGACCAACTTAATACGGTAGACATAGATCAGGTACTTCAAGAATAACCAGATGTCCAGTAACTTAGATGCTAGATAAACGATTTTGTGACCTTTTGTCGAAATGATACTCTTGAATCAAGTTATTTTTTACTGTACTACGAAATTATATTGTATGCGGAAGAAAATTTTAAAAAAATACATACATGCTCATAATTAAGGACAACACAGCAGCATTTTAATCCTCCATAAAGAGTATTTCTCTCCTGACCGTTCTACTAATAAAGTTTGGTTATTTTGTTGTAGTTTTGTTTTTACCAATCATAATCACATTTTGTTTTGCCTATAAAGCAATAGCGAAAATTTCAGATAATTTATCAAACCTGACAAAAATACAAACTAATACTTCTTTTAATGATCTTTAATTTATGTCCTACACGAAGCCCTCATCAGGGCATCACGACATAGCAAACTTGCACAATATTTACAATCAGTTACTTTGCACAAACAGGCAGGTGATATTTCCTTTAACTCTTCCGACTTTTCGACCTAGATATTATTTTTGCAAACAGAAGGATTTGTTTTCACGCACCCCAAGCTAGACACATGAAAACGTAGAATCTTTCTGGAAGTGGACATGAGGAGATGATGAGATCTGCTTTCTTATAACCATAATGAACATCGGTCACAGCTTGGATGGTCTCGATCAAGAGCCACAACACGAAGACGAGACTGAAGTATTCAAGCAATCCACCCATCACGCTACAAAGGAACTGCAATTGCAGATGTCAGAATGAGAATGGATAGTAAATTTATTTCACCATAAAACATAAACATGTATTGCAACGTTTAATCGCATTTTAATTATTTCTCAATTTCTCTCTTTTTTTCAAATCATGTGCATGATGAGATTTCTGAATGATTGGTTAGTAATGGCAGGGACGTAACACTGATTTTTTTTTACCATGGCAATGGTAATAGTAATGGGAATAATTGATGAGGAAATCGTTTCAATTACACTATTCATATTAAAAAGATGTAATTAAAAATGTTGATTCAATTTCGTTGTGGAACTTCAAATCAGAGTGAAAGTAAAATAATGGATGCAGTTTAAAAAAGCGTATATCTAGCAGTGAAGTAGTGCATTTTGGCATTGTTTTATCTCAATCCATTTTCCATTCGGAATAGGCATGTAAAATACAAATTAATGAATATGGTGTAGAATAATCAGAAAGTGGGTCACAAATATTATGAGAAAATTTTTCAAAATCGACCCTATATTGTTGCCTTTACTTGGCTCAAGGCATTGCATCATTCATGGCATATTCCCATGAAGGAACAGGAAAAACACATATAAAGCAAACGATGTAGTATGTTGTAACGTCAGCTTACCGGCGACCATTCTGCTGTTGCCAAACATAAAAAGACGATTGCAAGTATGGCCGACATAGCAACATTCGCGTGGATCAGGTGACGAAGAGTACGGATACGACTGTAATAACAAATATGATAAGTTATGGTTAATTGAAATGACATTTTGTTACACACAGCTCCTAACATCACCCTTCACAGTAATCGTTCTTTTGACAGTGTTGAAATTTTATATTGTTCATCTACTCTGATTTTCATCAGATTTGTAAAAAAAATTCAATTAACATGTTTTTTTTTTCATTTTGGCTGATACGTATTTGAAAAAAAAAGGAAATACTTCAAATGTCAATTAAGCACGAACACTTAACAACATTTGACAAGTGGTAGATGGGGGCGGGAGTGGCAGGCAAGGAAGAACAAAAATGAATATACTATTTTTACAACCAGACGACATATATCAAACTCCAAGATTCTTTGCCTGAGTTCGACATTACAGCACTGATGATTGAATAGTGTATAACATACCGGAAACAAATGAAGATACCGATGAGAAGAAAGAGAAAAGCTCCGGAGATTCCCGCTAATCCTCTGGCGGACCATACGAACACCATGTCGACAATATCAGGAGGCTGTAAGGGACATAAATGATATAACACTTCAATCCTTTATCAGATTTTTATACAAATCCGAAAATAAAATAGCAATTTGTACGCTTTTATGATTCCTTTTCTGCTTGTACTACGGTAGTATAAAATGGCGATAGCGTATTAAGAAGACATCTTCTGGGCCCTATCGTTTGTAAAAAGTTGTTTTTAAAAGGAACCCACAACATTACACGCAAATCCTAAATACGCGCTCATGATTGGTTGAAAATTGAGTTGCATTTAATTTTCTGGCTTGCGTTTAATCGCAAATTTTTATGCGATTACCCAGATGTAAGAGTATTACAATATCCAAAATTATGAGAACCACGCTCAATTGTAAGTATAGATTTTAAATTGATAGTCTGTATCTATTGATTTTGTTTTTAAATACAACGCACTTCTTCACGACATTAATAGACCTCTGAAATCTCACTACACATCTAGGCCTGCTTGGACGGGCTTTGATCAACAGACACGTCCTTCGTCACTACTCATGACGCGCGCAAATGGCGGCGAGCGGCTTCGCATTAACCATGGATCTTTTGTTGTGCTCTTGAGCATACTTACTGGTGGTGGAGGTGGTTCCATGAGAACAGCAAAATGTGTGAAGTGAACACACTCACATATGGTATGGGTTCTGTTTGTAGCAATTGTTTCACAGCCAGTCTTGTCCCACGAACCCCCGATGGTGTCACTGAGGTGAAAAAAAAACGTTATTTAATTTATGTGCAAAAAGGAGAACTTTTTTTTTTATCAATATCGTCTTGGACTTTATCACATTTAGAAATTAATTATAGTCAAGGTACAACTACATAGAAGTATCAGTAATATGATCATATTAATTGCAAAACTGAATCAGATAGCTGATTAAATCACAGGCAACATTTAATTCAATGGGATGTAATAAAAGTAATTGCGCTGGACCTTTCAAGTTCAATGACTGAACAACCGCTATGAAAAGATGCAGTGGTACTTTATACACTGCTGATGCATATTTTCATATTTCTCATCTGATGTTAGACCCAGCTCTCCTGCCTATATAAACAATTTGTACCGACTACCTACACTGCTAAAACGCCGGTGTTAAATTTAACACCAATCGGATTCTATATTTGACAACACCAGAAAAGTGTTACGATAACACCAGTTTGGAATCCATCTGATATATTTCAATACCAACTGGTGTTGTTTAAGGCCTTGGACAACACCAGTCGGTGTTTAAATACATTGATTTGATTCCGAACTGGTGTTATTTTTACACTTTTCTGGTGTTGTACGATATAGATTCCGGTTGGTGTTGAATTTAACACCAGCGTTTTTGCAAATGTAATGAGACGTATACAGTATGACCGGAAAGTGCTTAGTAAGATCTATCATTGACAGTCGTATGTGTATTTGTAAGTCAAAATTTGTGATTGGATATTACTTCTGAAGTGATTTGCAGAGACCAGTGTTTCCGTTTGATGTCAGGAACTCAGATAATATGTTAAAGATCATCACATGTAAGCCCTCCAGTACAACTGACTCATACTTTTGCTTTTAAAGCCAACCGTACGTCCAACGTCTGCCAGCGTCCGTGCCGCCCGCGAACGTACACATACAGAGGAACGATGCTTAGTAAGTGTATACGTCGAGCGCTATCTCAAAATATCAGCGTCAGTCAACTTCTTTGCTCCGTATTATGCATTCACGGAGCGTCATGGACGCTGGGCAGACGGTGGCTATGAATGCAAATATGCGATTCGGTCTTAAAGGTGAAAAGTATATACGAATGTTTGTCATGTTCATAGAACTTACGGTATGTAGTAATTCCAAAAAGCACAGACAGGTGAATCTGTTCCTTCCTCAGACACACCCTTTAATGACAAAATACAAAAAAAATCTAATCAAAAATCAAATAAACATATCTCCTATGAACGATTTTTTTGCCAATTCACAAAATGTCTTCGTCAAGAAAAAAGAATAATTACCCTACATATACTTGCTGGGTTAAAACCAAATTA
>BQKZ01002846.1:4371-36517 GCA_036244855.1 Temnopleurus reevesii | reverse complement strand
GCTGTGGGGGGATTCTGAATGTGAGAGGGGAGATTATTCCAAAGGAGGGGAGCACACACAGAGAAAGCACGATCACCATATCGAGTACGGGTGCGGGGTCCAAGTGCGAGTTGAGGTTTTGCTGAAGATCTGAGGGTCATAGATCGGCTGGGTTTATGAGAGATGAGATCGAAAATCATATTTTCAAGAACACACTAAATAAATTTGAAGAAATACGTCATGTAAAATCGGTGATAGACAGAGAAACAGATCGACACAAACTAAATCCAAATGACTTACAATATCCTCTAGCTCTGTGAGCGACCTGGCACAGTCTGCTTCGTGCAGTACCCGGCATTCTTGTTTTCCAGTTGTCGGTGCAGAGTTCAGCAACTCCGTGTAATCATCAGTTATAACTTGAAATAAAAATAGATATTGTATAATTAGCACATTGTGCATTAGAGATTATATAGCCTACAATTTACACACTCATATTAAAAATTGATGCTTTGGTCATTTACAAATTACAATGGTAGTAATGTTTAAGTATGATAGATCCCTGTCTACAGGTCTATACTGTTCTAGCACAGAAATACTCATGTTAACTTCTAAATTTACATATCTGCGTCAAATAAACATGTATTCGTTTTTTAATATCATCTCTAAAGTACCAAAGTGTACACAACATACTTTCCCTCATAAGTGCATACAACATATAATTACATATAGCGTATAACTATGTTCTTGCATTTTGATATTTACAACACGCCGAATTCCCTAAAATGAAATTTGTATAAAAAACAATTAAGAATACAAATGATTCTCACAAAGATCCCCTAGTTCTAGGTCTCCAATCAACTGATTAAGCTCATTATCATCTTCATAGTCGATGGTATAGATCCATATAGCAACGTCATCGAACGCGGCACCGAGATAGCCGCTGTCCTGGTCGTTTCGTTTGCCAAGGTGCACCACGGTGTGATCGTCCGTTGTTGAAGCAGACACCGGGATTCCAAATACATCCGTGGCTTTGTAAAGGAAACATAAATGTTCTTTTTAAGTAATGTAGGCTCAACTTAATTTGAATTTACGATCCCGTGATAAATTGCTTCGGCTTACGCTCGACTGAGGCACCGGCTAGCGTCAGCTAATTTTTCACCTGTAATTGCATGCACATGGGAACCATAAAATGAATGATTTTACGTTGGTTGTACGTTTGAATAATTACACAAACGTGTGATTGCAACTTCCAGTTGACAATCTTTGATTGGGGTAGATAGTTGCGTTGGTGTTGAACCAATGAATACTTTGAACAACGCACAGTACTTTTCCCCAATACTGTACTTGTGAAAGGTGGCACGTTCTCGCGCAAGTTAAACATATTGCTACCCTGAAATCTTTGCTATGTGAAAGTAATGTCGGTACCATTGTAACGATCCAAGAAATAGTTCTCTTTGAGCTGTCTAAGAAATTATTGATAGTTTATTAGTAGATAAAGCAGCTTCAAAAGAGGCATCCGTATACATTTTATTTGCACGGACTTGCTTAGACTGCCATTTTACTGATTGTATAAGTGTTACTGTAAATAAATAACTATAATTATAATCTAGATGACAAGAAGGAATCCTTTTGCAAAATACATTTAAGGAGAAGATAATGCATTCACCTCTTAGATTCCCATCGGTCAAAACTTCTAGACCGTCCATTGAACTCCAGGTAATGGCGAAGTTGGTCCAATTTTTGCCAAATTCTGCATCATCAAAAGCTGCAGTCCAGTACAGGTTTGAGCTGATCACTTCTGTTATCACAGTAGAGCCATCGTAAGTGACTGAGAAACCTCGATTGTTTGACACCTGCGCCCCGGAGCTTATACGGAAAATAAAATATTGGGGAAAAGTCACTGGTAAATAAGGACAACGTGCATGAGAGCAACAACAACAACTACAACAACAACAACAACAACAATTTATTGATCCATGCGCTATCAATAATTTGACTCTTTGATTAAACAACATTCCGGCAAATTCAGCAGTAACAGACACGAAGAATAAAAATGGGGATTCTATTTTTCGGGTCGTATCACCGAACAAAGTGTTCTTCTTTCTAAAAAAAAAAAGGGGGGGAATCATCTTTTATTTCCAGAGGTTATTTCGAAGCACCATTCTTCTTCTTCTTCTTCTTCTTCTTAGTGGCATTCTGCCTCCTTCATCCTTGAAGATTCTTGCAGAGTGATTGGAAGTGGTTGTATGTGTCATATGGGTAGGGTGCATGTGCCAATATTTACATGGTGCAAGTAAAAACCGCCTGATATCTAGCTGCTGCTGCCTTCCGTCAAGAGATGACGAAAGGCATTAATGGAAGTGGCTGTCACAACTTTCTTCATATGACATTCTAAGGCTTTGAGCATCTTGATCTACAGAACCAGTGGGAACTCTTATTACCGGGTGTTCTAAATACCGGACAAAATGGTTAGAGGTTGGCCTTTTTTTCTAAGAATGTATCATAAACCAAGATTCACCTTAAGATGTATCCGAGTCCTTCAGGGTTGGTCGCTACATCTTGGAAATGATCAATGTTATCCACCTTGATATAGAAGCTGACTGTCATCCCAGCTGGACTGCACACTGATGGGTCACTCAAACACTTGCCTGAATAGTCACCTTCATTTAGGATGAGAGAGAGAGGCGAGATATAAATCGTAAAGATGAATTCAATGATGAGAATAATGCTTCACGGTACAACGAGTTATCTTTCTTGGAAATGTGAGTGGTCCTGAGAAGGACCTATCCACTCTCAAACAATATGAATACAATGCTTTCAATATTTTTTCCAATATCTGTCATACAACGGTTCATTTCAAAGTGCCATGAGTGTAATTGTGGAATGGTTTCAATCTCCAAATTAAAAGGGCAACTTTAATCAAGTCCCAAGTGGTTCGGGAGGTAATGTAAATGCAATAAACATGAACGGTTAGAGAATAATATACATAGCACAGAGTAAAATGTATAAATAATTGAGGAATATTACTACCTACTATCTGAAAGTTTAAAGAGCGGTAAGTTCTTTGCTAAACAATAGATAACAAGAGATAATAGCAGCTGAAATGATTTCGACGAGAGGGTTTATATTTATCTTTTGGGGGGTTTAAATTACATGTCAAAATCAAAGCAAAAACAATATGGATGAACTACTGAGTTGTTATAACTGTACAGGTGTTCAAAACCCAGCCATATCAAACTATTTATCGTCGTATACATGGACATACCAATCGATACATAACCAAAGTTATGTCCAGCAAGGTCCCCGGTAGAGATGGCGCCATTCTCGGTGTTGAAACGGTCTTCGACGAGGGAGGTGTTCACTGCCTCGACAGGTCCATCGGGGTCAGTGACGTCGAAGTACTCATCAGCTGAGCGATATCGAACACCTTGATGTGGAGGTTGAGTAATGGCAGGATTAAGAGTCAGTAACAGAAAGATAAAGGAAGAGAAGGGAGTGAATGAATTGCAAAGAGAGGAGATGAGTGGTGTAAATGAGGAGAAAAGGACAAAATAAAAGATTTAAATAAATAATGTGCGGGACTATAATGTTTATAACGCTTATGATTAATGATACTGTGACTTGGTAACACATAAAAGTGTTGTCCTGTATAAGAATTAGATTGTAATGTAAATTTGAATTTACCTACTCTATTTAAAACCAAATGACACGGGAAGAACCAGTTAACCATTTCGTAAAACCCGGCACTTTATCATTCTACAATAAGAAGAAAAATAAGTCATACACATGACACCATATGCGTTTTAATTAACTAGACGCTCTACTTTGTAGCACCGTCAGGTTGATTGTCATTGTTCTGTGTGTATTAATATTGATTTTGTACACACTTACTTCCAATTCCATTCAAGTCTTCGGGTACAGGGATATCCCCTGCAGTCTCAGGTACAATCAGCATGACCTCGTCATAGGCAGCCTCTTGGTAGCCAACAGGGTACACCGCTGACCTCCCGAGAGTAAGAAGTGAGTGGGCTTCATTAATCCTGACATTGACTGTTCCAGTTTTCTGTTTTGTAGAAGAATATTACATAATTATAGTTACTTCGAATTAACGTTGATGGGATTTCGAGTTCAGCATACAATCTAAGCGATATGGTTTAAAACGATATGGCTATTTTCTTGATTGTATCAAACCCAATGCTTGTGCTAAGCTCTATCATTCCTCGTTTAGACAGAGTTCATTTGTTCAATGTAATAATAATAATAAAAAAAAAATAGATGCAATTTATATAGCGCACGTATCCACTCTGCTGAGTGCTCAAGGCGCTTTTCATTATTATTACTCTGGCTTTAACCCGGCAGCCATAAGCTCACATGGCATACCAAGGAATAAATATTCCTGCCAGGTATTCATTCACCTCACCTGGGTTGAGTGCAGCACAGTGTGAATGAATTTCTTGCTGAAGAAAATTGATGCTATAGGTGGGGTTCGAACCTACGACCCTCTGGTTGAAAGGCGAGAGTCGTGACTACTAAACCACAGTGTATGTTTATTATTTAATGGAAACAACCTCTTCTTGTAACAATAATACTGAACACTTATATAGTGCTCAATACGAAGTGTTTCTCAGCGTCCTGTACCTTATTACCCGGTTATATCACGGCTACCAATTGGCGATCACTGTTTTCAAGGAATTCTATCCTACCGGTACCCATTTACCTTACCTAGGTTAAGTGCAGCACAATGTGGATAAATTTCTTGCTGAAGGAAATTAGCTTCATGGGTGGAATTCGAATCTACGACCTCCGCGTTGAAAAGCGATAGTTAAAACCACTAACCCACTACGCCTCCTACGCGAAAGTCACAAAGACCAACACATAGAAAGCATTTGTAATGTAAATACAAACCTGTTTTGCTATCTCCATTCCATCAAAGACGATTTTGAGCCCATTATTAGCGTCCCATACCATCGCGATGTACATCCATTGTCCGTATGTAGCATTATGACCTTCTGTGTCCACCTCCCATCTCTTCGATCCGTCCGCCACGATCGCCCGGATCATACCTTCTGCGTGCAGCAGTGACACGCCCTTTTCTCCTGCAGGTGGAACGAGTATAACGTAGTTTGAACGTGTGATCAACGTGTGTGAAACGTATCAACTGTTTAAATGAAATAATTATGTGTGAGCGACCGGATGGCGTAATTTAACAAATTTGAATGAAACATGCCGTAAAACTCCGCAATCTGATGCTCAATAATCGCTGTTTACTGTGTGTTTGCCGATGTTGAACGAATTTCTGTTCAACGTTCCATCAGTTTACCCAATACGTGCTCCCTCGGCTGGCTTCAAACTAGTGCTTGATGGCTGGGAAGAACTAAAAATTAGCACCAATTAAAACACCATTATACTGTCGTATTAGAAAACGTACCAAATGTTTATCTATTTTGCTCTCCAAACATGCCAAATAGTTATAACAAATCCCAATGGATTGAATCCCAACTCGCATTTATTTTAGTAAATAAGGATCCTACCATTTTTGTCAGCACCCAAGCTGAGTAGCTGTCTCACGGTACTATCCACAGTATCGGGTGCTTCTAGTTTCACCCATAGCCCAAGAGCGAACCCATGCTGGCATTCGCCCGGGTCGCTAGGGCACGCTCCTGCAAAGTCACCAAGCGTCAGGTAACCATCGAGCCCGTCTGTGACCATGGCTGTCCCGGTGTAGTTCGAGCTCGTTGTGAATGATGTGCCTATATCTGATGTGATGAAGGGGTTGATGCGACTGAGGGGTGGTTGGAAGGTCCAACAGTGACGACCGTGGCTCTGGCAGTAGGACTCCGACTCTGGTCAGAATGACAGTTTAGAAGGTTTTCATTCAACTATAATTAGTCACTATGACCAAAACCCTTTGGTGTACGAAAATAAAGTCCTATTGAATGGGCTGACTTCAAATAGCCAAACACATGAGAACATTTCATGAGCATTGCCTATGGACACGTGAACTGCCTAGTGAGATTGTTGGCCTGAGTACATTGATAACTATATCAATTGTCATTTACTAACTTGAATTTTACCAAATAAAAGGCAATAATCAATAACATAACCGCATAAGAGTGCTTCTTCTATCAGTGTTTGTTACACACTTCCCTAATGTTTATACAGCACATGTATGCATGAACATAATTAAAGTGACAATTACAATTCATTTTAAATGTTAACCTCTTCATATAATATCCTTTCATTAAATGTAAAAATTAGGAACGAGATGCTTACCTGTTATTCCCATTGTTAAGAAAGCTTTCCTCGGGTATGTGAACTGATACCAAATAGCAAGGTCTGTGATCAACGTCCCGTCCGTAGTCGAGCTTATTCTTATCTCCGTGGTCGTCGGTGGCTGTACTGAAGGATTCGATTCGGTGGTTGATGTCGACCCATATGGCTCTCTACCGTCAACATAGATCACAAGTCTCTCGAAACGGTTCCAAGAGACGGCGATGTTGTACCATGCTCCACGTTTCTGAAAGACATGCGTTTGAGGCTTATAAACCTAAAACTTGTTACCATGGTATAATGCTATCATTTTATTCTTTATGCATACATCAGCATCTCCATCTTCCTTCCTCCGATTACATTGTCATCATATCTACCCTGACGCCAATTTATCCAGCATACAAAATTGCAGAGGCCTGTGTTAGTGGTTCTGTTTCCGTTTTTGTTTGGCGTCGTCAACCCCCTGAAGGAATGATTCTTAGAGAAAATCTAATTCAATGGAAGACAATAATGATAAGAATAATATCAACATTTCTTTGATCCAATTTCACTTTGCTATTGGATCCAATCCTTCCTTGAAGAGCGATTTACCAAAAGTATTACCGTCACACCGGTAATGACTAAAAATGCGTGAATCATATTATATTAGCAGTGTATGCAGGAAAGTGTATCTGACTGTCAATTTGTAAGCTTTTGAACATTCTAGCAGGTTGAAGAATATACCAGGTAATTGTATTCTTTAATTTTCGATCCCTTTTTGCCTCTCTAGGAGATGGGATTACATGATGACTTACCTCCAAAGGAACCGTAGTAGTCCAAATCAGATCTGATGTCTTCACAATGGCTACAGCAGTGTAGTACGTCACGGTCAGTGTTACACTTCGAGACCTGGAATACGTAGAAAATAGATGGGTTAGAAGAATTAGATTCGGCTAAGTTTGCAGAGAATGAATGAGTCGATGTATTATATAATCAAAGGTTTATATATATTATAGTTTGATGTTATTCTTTGATCATAATGAGTTCTCCATCAATATTAAGGTTGTGAACTTGATTTAACAAGGCTTTTGATGTTTAATATTTAAACAAATATTATTGTCATATAACGTCTTTTGAAGCCAAATCATGAGCATGAATGAATCTAATTACTTACTCAATATTGAGATGATGGCCAGTGATGGGTGCATTTATTGGTGTTTTAAGCCAGATAGAGAGAGTGAACCCTGTTACACATGAATCTGTGTCTGTCACACATGACGTCGGGAATGTACCTGATGTCGAAAAGATGAAGTATTGTTAGTTTTAAATAGTTAATGTAAAATCATATATCACAAGCTATCAATGTAGCTTGAACCACTTGGAATCACATTCAAGCAATTTCTTCATCTAGGCGAAATGGATGAGGCTATTATAATAGCCAAAGATGTAACTTGAACCACTTGAAATCACATTCAAGCAATTTCTTCATCTAGGCGAAATGGATGAGGCTATTATAGTAGCCAAAGATGTAACTTGAACCACTTGAAATCACATTCAAGCAATTTCTTCATCTAGGCGAAATGGATGAGGCTATTATAGTAGCCAAAGATGTAACTTGAACCACTTGAAATCACATTCAAGCAATTTCCTCATCTAGGCGAAATGGATGAGGTCATTATAGTAGCCAAAAATTTTGTTTGGTGCTACATTATTTTGAACTAGCAAACTTCCGGAGAATACAAAAATACAAAAATACACTACTAAAAAAAGTTAAGGACCACTTTTTAAAACGTACATAAAGATTTTAAACAAGGTGTTTTATTTCTGGAAATACCTCAGAACAACTGTCCTAAATGTCCTTAAACACGCTGTAATCAATTTCACGCATGGGTGGTTTCAGTTGTTGCACAATGTCTCTCGCATCACTGCACATCCTGAAGGACCAGACAGCAATGGCGTAGAGTTCTGTTCACAGATGAGAGTAGAGTTTCCCTTGACCACAATGATGGACGTTCGAGAGTCTGGAGGCGACCAGGAGAGAGATTTGCAGACCCCTGTATTGCAGAACATGACCGTTATGGGGGAGGCAGCGTCATGGTGTGGGGAGGCATCACCTACGCCAACCGTACTCGTCTCTACGTGGTCCCAGGGGGAGCAATGACAGGAGTGAGGTACAGGGATGAGGTCCTTGAACCTATAGTGGTGCCATTTGCAGAAAATGTGGGACAAAACATCATTTTCATGGATGACAATGCCCGTGCCCACCGAGCTAGGGTGGTGACCGAGTTCCTTGAGGGCCAGGGGATTGAGCGTATGGAGTGGCCAGCGAGGTCCCCGGACTTAAACCCGATAGAGCACGTCTGGGACATGATGGGGAGGAGTCTCGAGCAGCTCGAAGCCCATCCACTTGGACTGCAGCAGCTGGGTGTGGCTCTGGAGGCTGCATGGGATGCACTGGACGTCAGAGACATCAATCGCCTCATCAGCTCCATGAGACAGCGCTGTGAAGCCGTTATTGCTGCAGGAGGTGGTCACACTCGTTACTGAACTGCCTGAAAGACACTCAGACATTCGTTTTTACCACTTCATGTCGGTAGCTGATACCCCTCGGGGCCCACTTTTCAGGATGTACAGTGATGCGAGAGACATTGTGCAACAACTGAAACCACCCATGCGTGTATAAAATCTTTTTGTACGTTTTAAAAAGTGGTCCTTAACTTTTTTTTGAGTAGTGTATATCAATGCGGCTTTCTATATATCTGTTATGCAAATAACGTCATATTGCAGACAATAAAAACATTATTAGGTTTATGTGATGAATTTTATTGAGTATTTTTATATTCCACTTGTCATACTTACCCAGACTGATGAAGCTATCAGGATGCAGTTCAACATACATCTCCTCATTCTCAACAACCCTGGTTACATCTGGACTGGGTCCCGGGATGATGTCCGCCGTCCTTCCCGATTCAAGAAGGTCAAAGGTACTTGTTATCAACACTTCACTTGGCCAATAAAGGGATGCTTGACTGTAAACGTAATTTTCTGTGATATCAAACAATAAACAGTCACACAACGGGTAATGAAAAATGGCATTGTGTTTATTGTTAATATTTTGTCTCGCAATACGAATTTGCTCAGTTAAGATCAGCTTAGGCCATATCAAAATCATCAATAAGACAAAAATGAAGAAAAAGTAAACAAGATAATCTGGACGAGATGATATTTTTGAATGTTTAACGTCTAACTTTTCCATTATATCGTAAAATCATAGTGCCTGAAAATGAACCTGAATAAACTATTGAAAACTGGCATCGCCATCATCAAAGTTGATCGTAAAAAGTACGTGGCTTGTCGCAAGGGCAAATTGGCGCCCTATACGTACGCCAACAAACTAGCCAGCAATTTCGGGATTTGAGTGTTGAAAACCCCTCCCCTTTCTCACCTGGCAATCCGAAAACCTTTCTCGCTTCGTAAGGCTCCACATACCGTTCCCAGATCGCAAGTTCTTCGAATCCTACCCGTGCATAATCGCTGAGGAAGTCGTTTCTCCTACCCATGATGAGTTTATTGTCAAGGTCAGCTTCTCGTATCCTGTATACACCTGTCATATCAATACCACGTGTCTCTCCATCAAGGTACAAATACAGACCGGTCGTAAGATTCCATGATAGAGCGATGTGTATCCATTCTATCAACAGAAAAAAGACGCAAGTGAAAAGTTGTCTGATATTTTTTTAGCAATAGAAGTGTTCAGGAATCAATTGTTAGTATATGATGTATGATATTATGCTACGTGCGTGAGCGCGGAGAAAAAGGAATGGGACGAACAATATTTATTTTGTTGTTATAATGTTTCTTATACATGTCGGAGATTGCTGTTCTAAGCCCTTTGTGGGTTTGAATCTCAACAGAACCACAACCTATTTTTTATAGTATTATCAAAGCCCAATTATGCAATTATGTGTTTGTTATTTTTGACGGGTCTATTGTTGTATTCAAATATTCTATCATTATTAGCATGACTAGAATGATTAGTCATTAGTAGCATATTGTTTTCGTCAGACGTGGTTGCCCCTTTAGAGCAAGCACTGATCTCCGGAGGAGGGGGGGGGGGGCTTATATAATCATTTCAAAGAGGCAATAGAAAAAGAAATTCAAAGACAAAAAAAATTACTTTATACATATACGAAGTTGAAGGTACACGATAGTGGGATTGTTATGGTCTTGTCATTTTCCACTATTTCGAGCTAAATAATTAGCATTTCTCAAAAAGTGCCGTATGTGCATGATTCCAGACTTTTGAGCCCCGAATAGATATTCGTTTCTTCCTCTTTCGGTTTTACACTTTGGGTTCTATTTTATAGATATCAAGTTATGTAGGTATTTTGTATATACATGTATATAAAGTAAAAAGAAGAAAGAGAGAAATGTGGTACCGTCGAATTCATCAAAAGGAACCTGAGCGATCCACTGTCTTTCCCCATTAGCCACCATTGCACGTAGTTTCTGATCCGTTTGATAGAGGGCGAACCCTCGTGTTGTTTGGCCACCAGAGCTTAGGAGACAGTGAAACTCGTTGTCATGGTGATCTACCAGTCGCATCCATGTCGAAACAGTGATGCCATCGTCACAGAGGCTAGGATCACTGATGCATGTGCCTTCATAGTTTCCTGTTAATTAAAGAAATAATTGATGGCAGTATAGAATAGAATTCATAGAAAGACTTTGACACCTTTTTTTTCTATTCCGTTGTACGGGAAATTTAAAATATCATTTTGCGGAATTTCCATCTGAGCTGTATACGAGCGTTCCTGAGGAATCGCAGCAACCTAAATCATGTACGCAAGATGGACGAGCTGAAAATACATTTCCCCTTCTATGCTTGTCCGCGTGATTCCGTGCGTGTAAAAACGGATAAATTGCCTTATTTCACTACTAGTATTTCAACTTTTCATGCGTTTTGAAAAGAATATTACTCCTTATTCACCATGCGGGCCTATTTTTATTTATTTATTGTTTATCTCACAAAAGTATAGCACCAATCAATGACCGCCTGAGACCTTTGTGTTCAGAGGTGTTTCGGAAGCAGTTAACTCATTTTTATTTAGTTTTTGTTCGGGTTTAATATTTTCATGATGAAATTTGATATCTTACCAAAAGAGAGCCAGAATCCTCTCTCCCCATTCACTTCTATGGCGCTTCCCTTGCCATCTCGTCCAGGGATCAGCACCACCTCTGAGGCTTCATCTATTTTGATTGGCGTGGTCGAAGCTATGTTGTTGAGATAACCAGCTAATAGAAGGTGATCCCTGCGCGCGAACCCATCGACAGTCCACCAATGATCGACAGAGAACAGCAAATGCAGCTCTTCATCTACAGTGGGATGGTATCACTAACTCGGTTGACATATAGTTCAATAGTTTATTTTTACTCAGCAATAAAAAAAATACAATGTACAGTACAACATTACAAGTGATAACAAACAGGTTCATAAAATTACAAGTGATAAGAGAATACATAATGCATGAGTAAGGCTGCAGACCAGGAAGGAAAAAAGATCCTTATATAAGGCTGACCTCACGAATATAAGTTTTAGTATAAAATAGTTAAAATGTGATTTAATATAGTATCTAACTCATTAGATACTATCAATAATTTTTGCTATTCTACATAATTTGGAAAGAAATGCGAAACAAATGATCAAACCTTCCAAATTGTGTATCCTTCTAATTAAACTATTATTTAGATAAATTCGACATCTTTTAGTATTTTCACCGCATATTTATACATTTCCTGTTTGTAAATCGTTGTTTTTATTGAAAATATCTTCATAACATCCTTATAGCAAATTTGTGGCATTTCACTTTTTGTTAATGAGAAGCAAAAGAAAAGTATTTTGTTTATGGGATTCGGAAATAATTTTCAATGAATTCATATCCTACTTGTCATTCCCAGGTAACGATGTTTTTCGAATCGAAAGAGAAAACGATCCCAGTACACAAAGTCGGATATGGTTATAGGCGCTGCTGAATCGGTGGTTTCTCTTGAACCGAGCCATACTTCCCGGTTAGTCGATACATCCATTGGCTCTGTGACGTCACTCTGTGAACTTTGACCAATCGGCTTTGAGTTGACGAAGACAAGAGGTGTGGATCCGGGTTTCCAGGTTGCACCGTAATTGAACCAACGGTTCCACCGGACTTCACCTGGTGAAATTGTTGTCGAGCTGAGAGTTGTCCCATCGTTCACTAAATAAATAAAATATATACATAAATATGTATTTCATATGTTAATGGACTGCAGCTGCGTACTTGACGTTGATCTTAATGTAATACCAGTGATTTATCAGGTTGTTTTGATCGTATTTTAAACATCATTAGCAATATAATACTAATATAATCTACAGAAAATGAAATTTTCTAGTATCATACTGAGTAAAAATTTACATAATCTAAAAATGCATCCAAGATAAGTGCATTTTGAGACGTACCCCGAAAGTGAAACCGTACCCAAAGTTATGAAACACAATTCTAAAAATGATGACATGATTTATTCATCTGCAGTAGACGCCAATTCAACATACTTGCACAAAAATTGCTTGACTAGAAATAAATGCATTTTTTCACCTGAGAATGCTAGAGCTCGTTGGGCTGTGATAATAAGCCTTACATAGGGAACGTTGAGAGCGCCATCTTCAACCGAGATCAGCTTTGAAGGAACTCCGTCAATAGCCTCCGTGTCAAGGTAGAGCCACATTGATACTGCGAAGCCCTGGGGACAGTTCTCCACCTCGTGCAGACAGGTTCCTGTTATTGACGTCATTGGGTTCAATCTTGACGTTGATCCTGAAGAGAATGAAAGTGGTTGATATCTGATTTATGTCTTGGACTGGATGTTTGAAAGGTTCTGAAAGCCTGCAGGGTTAAATTTGTGTGTTTATAGGATACTTACGTCCAATGTGTATTTGTATAAGCTCACGCACGATCTGAATGGAGTGCTCTGAATGGAGTGCTCCAACTATAATTTTATCATTTCAATTATTTATATTTGTATTTGTTTCAGTTTTGTATGTATTTATTTATATTGATTTTCTTTGTATTTAGAGTTGTTTTTTGCTTTACGGAAAATAAAACCAAACCAATCTAAACAAAAGGAGTTCTTGCCAGAGAAACAACTTGGATGAATACGTTCGTTTGGACATGTTGGAGCTAGCTGTTAGCTGAGTGACAGTGAAGCCTCTTCCCTGCCTATTCCTGGTCAGATTGATGGCAATGTTAGTTCATCTATTCATAGACACTGGGAACTAATTCTAATTCTATATTCTCACAAACTGAAGTCACAGAAAAGAGATTATAGTAATACATTGGGTTCCTGATTGTTCACCCCGAGTGTTTACGCGGGCGTCCAGTAAAAAAAAAATCGAACCGTGATGAGCGAACTTAATGTGGGCAATCCAAAGTATTTTGAATTGTTAATGATCAACACTGTTTGATTTGAACTAAAATTCATACCAGTTAGTCTGATACAGTCCATTCCATCATCCCGACATGGCACCTCGGCAATCTCTTGATGATCATTACCCAGTGATGTCTGCAGTGAGTTGTAATGATCTGCCAACACATAATATGGTTGGTCTGAATTTCTGGTTACTCCTAGTCAAGGGTAAAAAGGAAATTAAAAGATGCATGTACATTAAAATGACATGTGTAAAGCCTAGATCTATTAAAAATTCCACAGGGTATCCTACAAAACTGGACTAAATGAAAGCAACTCATTCATGCCCAAACAAATGTTCTACTGGCAGGCATCTATCAATAAATGTTATGTAATCTGATAAGTACACTATAAAGGTGTCTGCCAAAAATATTCAAACAACCTTACTGTTCCTGATGCGTGAGGCAAAGATTTATGCTTAATAATAAATTCATCTTCAGTTCACCTTACAAATGAGGAGAGTATTGCTCAACAATTAGTCTGGTTGGCCTTTTGCAGTGTAAAGTATGGTCAAAGCAAGTATAGACATCAAATAAATCAACTTTAGATAATAACGATAATTTAGACATCGTATTTCTAAAAGCATTACGTAAAATTTAAAATTACCTAAATCAGTCAGAACCAGTTCGCGAGATTGCGAAAAGTTGAAATTTGGCGTCAAATCTGTAGAAATGAAAATAATAATGATAGTAATAATACATGCTATTTTTATATCACACGTATCCACTCTGCTGTCGAGTGATCAAGGCGCTTGGCCGACCAACTCTGTTTATCCTTATCGTCACTGATCCTTACCGTACTACAAACCTATTGTATTGCCGTATTATAAAATATGATGGGTAATTTTGATGCTTCTATCATTTAATTGGATTGGATTTATCTATTTTCATAAAAAAAAAACAATATAACAAAGAATATGTGTGAGCAATTTCGAGTAAACGTACATTGAAACGAAATTACAAAGGAAAATCGCATACAAATATTTACAGTATAATCGTTTGCAAATTAAGGGTTGATTTAAACGACCAAGCATTTATGATTTTGAAATGAAGGGATGTGCAGGAAAAAGTAAAGCTTGTGATACGCACACCCCTGGATTAAAGTTACACTAAGGAAATATAATGAGAGTCGTTATAACCCCGGTCATCCAGATTCCTATTTAGAATTTTACTGGTTCTCAAATCGACCGATGAAAACAAAATGGAAAACAGCAAACGTACGCAATAATCATTGATGAACTTTATGTTATGTTACCACATGACACGTCAACTTTCGTTAGCCAAATTAGCATCAGAAAAAGTAATAGCTCACCAGTTTCACAGAATAGTCCTTCGTAACCAAAAGGACATTGACAAATGAAACCTCCAGTACTATCCATGCAGGTTGCTCCGTTCAAGCAAGTAACACTATCACAGGCGCTGACAGCTGGAACAGGACAAAACAAGAGAAATAAACGATTCGATAGATTACTCAATTCCTTCAACAAATCTTGAACGTCAGGAAGATGAATCAGATCAAAATCATTTGGACATCTATATTTCGACACATGGCCTGCCAAAAGTACACCTTCATTTCTACAACAACAACCTTACCTATCTTGTTAATGATAATATTAATGATAATAATGATAATGATAATAATAATGATAATAATAATATATGCAATTGATATNTGATAATTACACTATAAAGGTGTCTGTCAAAAAGATTCAAACAACCTTACTGTTCCTGATGCGTGAGGCAAAGATTTATGCTCAATAATTAGTTCTTCTTCAACTCACCTAACAAATGAGGAAAGTATTGCTCAACAATTGGTTGGCCTTTTGCAGTGTAAAGTACGGCCAAAGCAGGTATAAACATCAAATAATTCAAGTTTAGATAATAACAATAATTGAGGCATAGTATTTCTAAAAGCACTACGTAAAATCAAAACTCACCTAAATCAATCAGAGCTAATTCGCGGGACTGTGAAAAGTTGAAATTTGGCGTTAAATCTGTAGAAATGGAAATAATAATGAAAATAATCATACATGCTATTTGTATATCACACGTATACACTCTACTGTCGAGTGCTCAAGGCGCTTTGCCGACAAAATGTGCTTATCATTATCATTCCTTATCAAACTGGTCATTTTGTAAATTTAAATGAATCCTTACCGAGCAATATAATCCAATTATAATGTAGTGCTATAAATCCTAATGGATAATTTGGTGCTTCTATCATTAATCCCGGTTAGCCGGGTTCCTATTTAGAATTTTACTTGTTCCCTTTTCTAACAATGAAAACAAAATTGAAATAGCAAGCGTACGCAATAATCATTGATGGTATTTATGTTGTGTTATGACATGCCAATAATTTACATTAGTGAAATGAGCATCAGCAACAAAATATTAACGCTCACCTGTTTCACAGAATAGTCCTTCGTAACCAAAAGGACACTGACAAACGAAACCTCCAGTACTATCAATACAGGTTGCTCCGTTCAAGCAAGTGACATTATCGCAGGCGCTGATAGCTACGGCAGGATAAAACGAGAAGAAGAAATAATTCGATACATTGATATATTTCTTCAACAGGTTTACTTGATATTCGACCTCTAAAAGATAAATCGGATTTGGGTGAATTTGAATTCTATATTACGACCTTCATTGAGACTGTTTTCCAACACTTTTATCCATAGAACAATAAAACGAAATGTGATACTAATTGAATAAAATTCAGGCTATCAAAGAAATTCAGCGTCATATCTGTTAAGGCGTAGCATCACGCACATCGCATCAAAATGATGAGTGATACTCAATGACAATAATGATACTACTACTACTACTACTACTACTACTACTACTACTACTATTGATAATGATAATAATAATAATAATAATAATAATAATAATAATAATAATAATAATAATAATAATAATAATAATAATGAGACAAATCATGATGATAATAGTTTATATACATCTATATACTGCATACCGTAGTTTTAAAAACTATAACGTTCATTATTTTCTCGTACTCCCATTCAGATCCAGATCCGATGTTAAAATATCCTGCGTCATTTTCCCTAAATATATGATATGATAAAAACAATAAGGATTTGATTGTGTTACAGTTTTGTAGTCCTATCCAGATCTCTCACCTACGTCACACGTAGTGCCCATGAACCCAGATGCGCACACACACGTGAACCCTCCCTGTGAATCCTCCGTGCACGACCCTCCATGAAGACAGGGCTCAGCATCACATTGGTTCACTGATGATAGAAACAACATAAAGCTTGAGTAAATCATAAAATTTCAGTTTGACAAGTTGACTAAATGTCCAGTATTTTGTCGACTTGTAAAGGTATAAACTCAGCAACGTCAACTTAGCGAAAACGACATGTGTTATTTTGTCAAGTCTACCGATAAACTATTCATTATAAGTCAACGTGATGCGATGAATTGACAGGTCAATTATCTTGACAAGTAGAATTAACCGAGCAACTTCATGGCGACATAAGTCATACAAATTGAGTAAATTTGACTAATCAACCAATTCAAATCACCATGATGACGTGTACGTTTATGCTGCAGTGTCGATTTCATTATCGACAAAATATAGATAGCAAGTCTCCAAAAAGCATTCAATAGATGTTCCGGCTTCAATGCTAAGGCGAACATTATAAAGGAAAAATAGCAGAGACTAATGGGGTGTTGCTTAAAAACAACTGCAAATCAACTGCAACTTTCAAAATTGTAACGCTCATTTTCATTCGCGCACAGTATGCGCATTTAACAAGACGCGCATAAAACAATGATTTTGATTGGCGCGTTCCGATCAACTGCAACTTGCGATCAATTGCAACTTTTGAGCAACACCCCCGTAAACTCAAAAGCTGATGCGTATGTAAACAGTTTCAGAATAAAATGAATGAAATGTATAAATAAACAACATGGGGTTTATATTTCAATTTTTATCTTCTAAGGCCATAAAAAGTCAATTAAATGAAACGTATCTTTGTTCAGGCATTGTGTTTACATGTATTATCTATAAACTATGCCACCAGAATAATGCAACGATTCTATTAAGATTAGACGCAAATATTCAAACAGAGGGCGCCCTCTACAGCCTCTTGATCCATTCAATGTGCGAGAAATTCGAATGCGAAATGTCGTGGATACTTTGCCAAAAACATCTATTTGCTGAATGAATAGCAATTAATATAAATGCATCTATGTACAGAAACTGCATTTCCCGTGTTGAAAGCGATCAAGAATAGACAGATATGAAAATCTTTCAAATTATATTTGTTTTCTAATCGTTCTGTGATTATTGAACTATTTTTTTTACTATGTCGCATTTATTTCACAATTATATGATTGTGAAATACCACCTGCTCTATTTTTTTTTAATGTGACCCTTGTTTAGATATCAAAGACAATACTAATGATATATCCACATCGAGTGTTGTGAAAAAAAATCGAAGGTGTCACCATGGTCACCTTGTGTTGTCATGTTACAGCTACCTACGCAGGTCGAATTCGTCGATAGCTTCTCAGTGGTTCCCATGGTAACAGGAAAAGTGGCGGAAAATGTTGTCGTCTGTACGTCTTGTTGATCAATAAAATTTGGTCATTTCAATTATTAATGCTAAAAGTGTTACTAATGATGTTGGATAATATTGATCAATGAAAATATTGCATTAATATGTTTTCAAGTGAAAATTTTGGGTAAGAAACTTAATAATAATGTCATACGATTTCATTCTCTCATTTATCTGATTCTCTTATTCATGTTACTATACTCTCGTATTTTGTCATTTAATTGAAATAGGATCATATCTAAATACCCCCTCCGTGTTAAACATTCATAGTGTTTAAAGTCCTCTGGTACAATGATTAAAAATAACTAACAAATTGTATTGGTAATAGAAAATGATCTCTTTTTATGACTGAAGCTGGAGAAACTGCTAAAATTTCAACTTCGGATTGACTATTGATCCATCACGTAGAAAATTCATAGTTTCTTGCCTATTCTCGAACAGTGAAATGATAAAAAGTGAGAAGAACAATCGCCATACTTTGCATTTTAGATTAAGATTTAAAGCAACATTTACATTATCCCAAAACGACGTTTCTGTTAATTGCCGTATTTATAATTGGCAGAGAGAGCGTACAAAGGGTGCAATCAGTAACAAAAATGTGTAATATTGCATCCTTTTTGACATCCGTGCTGAGCATAAAGCTAGAACCAAGTGATCCAACATCCTTAAAGGCGCAGGTTCATATTCAGAGCACCTCGCAAAGTGTGAAATTATATTTTTGGTTCAATTTTTCATCAAAAAAGTTACAACCAAAAAAGTTGTTCCCAGTATTCCATTTGTTGCATTTTAATTCCTAATTGTGTAGCAATGTGACATTGGTCTGCCATGACCACTGGGAATATAGTGTAAACGTAGCAATAAACAAAAGAACAATCCTATACTTTCATTGAAGATGCGAAACAAAACAAGGAACAAACAGAAAACAAACACTGTCACCAAATACGCACAAAAACACACATTTCGCGCGCAACCTGGTCATTGCTCATTATAGAAGAAAACATCAAATAAAAATAAATATAAATATTGATACAATATACATCGAGTAAAATAAAGTGAAATTGATTAAGATACAATACGTACTGGAATTCATTATTTTTTTTATATCACTGTGATACGGCCAAACCTTGATGATTGTTTTTTGTATCATTTTGGACTGTGTGGCGATTATGAAAATATTCTACATCTCTCTCTCTTTTTATTAAGAACCTTCAGTTGCAATGCTCCCCAAAGTTGGCTCTTACACAAGGGACGTGAAACCGATCATTCCAATGAAATAATTGTTCATGCAAGATATAACTATTCATTAAAGAAATAAGGATAAGAGATACAATAATCTGGAGTGAAAAAAATACTCACCGCTCAGAGAAGAACTTGGGTTGTCTAAACATCGTTGTTGTTTTCACGTAGTATAGGTATCAAAAGGGTAATGTTGCACGGAACCATGCAGTTACCAATTTATTAAAACGTATACTTTTAAAGAATTTCATTAGGATGTCCTTTGAATAGGCGGGTTTACTAATACATTCAAATGAATAAATTCCAAATTCCATACTTAGTTATGTTAAGCTGGTTGATAGTATATATACTTGGACTACAATATACGGAATCCAGTTATCACACATTACTTGTTGCTGTGTCGGGCAAGCTTCGGACAGGTGTTCGGGTCGTCAATAACAACATTTCTGTATCGAGAATGCAGTTTGCACTTATTAGTAACACGATATAATCTATTTCCGCAAAATTAGGTCGAACTCTTATTAAATGATCCTTTTCAATGTTATTCAAATCGGAACCGGCTTGTGATTGTTATGTCCGCACTGTTCAATACACGGCGAACAGCTCTATTGTCCATGACCCACTTTATTTTCCGGAAAAGTTTATATTGTGTTTAGTAAACCTGCCTATTTGTTGCTACATATATATGGATCTATTTGGTTTTTTTGCAGCAATACCCTTCGGCTATCGCCACTACATTAAAATGCGAACGATATACTTACGTATACACGCTAACCATGTTCAGGCTCAAGATACCTTCTACAGAAATCGTCGTCAGCATCGTCTTCGCATTCATCCTCACTATCATGACGATCAACAATATAATTCTAATAACAGTTATCACCACCATTGGTCACTGATAGTCATCATGAAGATCGCCATCATCATCATCAACATCTTCATCCTCATCATCATCATCACCATCCTCATCATTATTATCATCATCATCATCATCATCATCATCATCTTCATCATCATCATCATCATCAACATCATCACCACCATCATCATCATCATCATCATCATCATCTTCATCCTCATCATCATCATCATCATCCTCATCATCATTATCATCATCATCCTCCTCATCATCATCATCAGCAGCAGCAACAGCATCTCAATCCTCATCATTATTCTCATCGTCGGCGTCTTAATGATCAACATCATCGTTTTTATATTGAAAATGAGTAATAACGTTTAGCAGACTCATCCATTCTTATTGTCGAAATATCCATGATAGACGTAAATGCATAAGTGGTGATCTCCCAATACACTAGAAAGTATTCATTGGTGTGTTGACAGAAAATGCTACCAAGAGCACACTGTAACCATCCACTTTTGTGCGATGGGTTCAAGCTTGGATGGATCTTCCTAAGAAGAAACTGCGAATTCCATCTTCTATCAAATAGCTTGCACGTAGACTATCTTATCCTGTATCAATGCACTCTGCGGTTTGTACGTAGACTATCTTATCCTGTATCAATGCACTCTGCGTTGTTACTAATTAAACGCGGAAAACTCCATCACAAAGGCGTACTAAAACAATTATCCCTCGCATTGAATCAAATCACTATCTTTTTATAAGATCCTCCTGTGATCGAACAAGTGCACGTACTTTCAATTTAGAAATTAACCCTATTTGTGACGATTTCCAAACGAGTGTTAGCGCATGACAGGCATTGCATCACGTTCATTGCCAACCTCTGTTCCTTACTAACATTTTCACACAAAGTATAATGTGCAATATGTTTTGGAGATATGTAAATTAATAAACCTAGTAGTGCTTGTAATCTAACCCCATCAGCCAATATTGCTGACGTAGAATTGATTTTCTTTTCAGAAAGATGATTATCTGATCGATCTGATTAGTCAACCAGTAGATATTACTAGACGGTCGTTTTAATTGGTTGTCGGTTTTGTCATCATCGACATTTGATAGAGTGTCTTATCTGAAACTCCATATTGATGTGTGTGTTGTTTCATTAGATTCATTATGCATCATTATGTTTTCATCATGTCCTCATCAATATTATTCCCCATCATCATCACCAATTTCATAACCTCCATCATCATCGACACCACTACCAGCATCAGCACTAACATCATTACCACAGACTCTAATAAAATATCTACATCATCATCGTCACCATAGCCAACAACGTCGTCATTATCAACTTCATTATTATCAACACCACCAACACAATCATCGTCATCATCATCATCATCATCATCATCATCATCATCATCATCATCATCATCATCATCATCATCATTATCATCAACAACCACCTCACTATAATAATTATCATCGTCGTCATTATCTGTGATTTTGGTGAGAGAAAAGTTAGCTCTGAGTACCTCAAATCTACAGTTTCACTTTAAAAAGAATTCTTCTACGACACAGTGTACTCTTGCAATGTTCGAAACTATTCTTTATTACAACTCTCATAAGAGTAAGGATTATGATAATAATAATAATAATAATAATAATAATAATAATAATAATAATAATAATAATAATGATAATGAATGGCTTTTATATAGCGCTTATCAACTCTTTATGAAGAATTCCCTAAGCGCTCTACAATTGCAGCATTATTACCCTGGCTTTAGCCCGGCAGCCACTTCATTAGCGCACTTGGCGTTTCAAGGAATAAATATTCCTACCAGGTTCACCTCACCTGGGTTTAGTGCAGCACAATGTGGATGTATTTCTTGCTGAAGGAAATTAACGCCATGGGTAGGACTTTGTTGGATGCATCTAAAGCCTTCGATAAAGTGAAATATTGTAAACCATTTAGATTGCTAAAGAAAAGGAACATTTCTCCTGTGGTTCTTAGCTAAAGGTGTGGTCACACCGGCCGAGCGGAGCTTTAGCGGTCCTTTAGCGGAAAGAATTGGGGATTTAATTTCGGCAACGCCCGTCATCGCTCACAAATTGGGTAGAACAATTGATCTCTATTGTAAAACGCTTCCCTCCGCCCATCTATCACCGCCTTTTCTATAGCCTGGTCATATCGGATGGGCGGTGCTAAATAGCTGTCCTGGGCGGTGACAAGAATTCATCACCGCTCGTAACCGTTCACCGCCGTTTAACATAAGTTCGCCTCCGCTAAGTCAACGCAGGTTTCCGCTCGACCACCGCTTATGGTCCCTCCTACCGCTCTGAAAGTTTTGAGCTGCACAAAATATTGCGAGCGGAAAGAAGCGAGGGGACTTACCGCTCTGGCAAAGTTCATGGCCGCTCCAACACTGCCCTGGTACCGCTATACGGTGGTTGGTGGACGCTTGGATCCGCTAGGCCAACGCAGAAATCTGCATTGCTTCCCACTGAGACCCCAAACAACAAAGCAATCGCATATAGCGCAACGGAATTTTAATCACTTTGAAATTCTCTTGTGTGAATGCACTGTCGTGGCAGCTGGAATATTTCCCAGGTGCTACGCAGTGTACTTCACACAATGGAATTCAAAGAATAAAATTCCATTCAATCCTCGGATCCCTAACCAATGTACAGAATCATCTTTTCAAAGACGGCCCAAAGTGGGGCATGGCTTTTGGGTTAAACTTCCGGCGAACCAAAGCACGCATGTGCATGATGTCGCTCTGCGTTGACCGAGCGGATCCAAGCGGCCACAAACTTGCGTCTAGCGGTGCCTGGGCGGTGTTTTAGCGGTGGTGAACTTTGCCAGAGCGGAAATTGCCCTCTCCTTATCGCTCGCAATCTTTTGTGCGGCTCAAAACCTTTTGCATTTTGGAGCGAAACTAGGGACCATGACAGATTGGAGAGCTGATCCAGCGGTGCGCTAGTGGATGCCAACGTATGTTTAGCGATGGTGAACGGTTACGAGCGGTAATGAATTTTTGTCTCCGCTAAAGGACCGCCAAGGCTCCGCTCGGCCGGTGTGACCATACCTTTACTGATTAATATGTATACAAATCAACTAAACTCTGCAAGTAAGATGGGGGATCTTAGAGCTCCATTAACGTCATTAAGTTTAATGTTGAAGGGAGTAAAACAGGGAGGAGTCCCTTACCCGGTTTTTTTTACTGTGCATATTAATGAACTACTTCAGAAACTGGAGGAAGCAAGAATTGGTTGTAGGGTTGGCAATTATTTTGCTGGATTTTTATCCTATGCTGACTACCAAACTCTTCTTGCTCCCTCTAAGAAAGGTATTCAGTGTATAATTGATCTATGTGAGAGTTTTGCTATGGAGTTTTATATTGTTTTGAATGGAGCAAAAAGTCAATTTTTAGTGTTTCCAGTTGGTAAAGTCAATCTATCAGAGAATTGTTAACACAGTAGTATGAGTATGGCACATTGAGAAGGATGTACACTTAGGCCATCATATCTCAACTAATAATAAAAACAATATGGTAGTCGCAGCAAATAGTCACTTTTTGAGGAGCTTCTATATCTTTAGAGTTTATTTCGGTCACATTAAATCATCATTGCAATGTACACTTTTTTAATGAAATACTGCTGTAGCTTGTATGGAGCACCTCTGTGGCAAGTAAGAAGTAATGCAGTTAAGAATATGTGTGTTAGTTGGATGAAAGCTTCAAGAATCATTTGGAAAATAAGCAGCAGAACTCATTGCAACACCATTGCTCGTCTGTCAGATAGTTTACCCCTTGAAGAAGTTATCAAACATTGTTTTTTTTTTTATTTCATGACAACATTATGAAGAAAGGCAGTAATTTTATGAAGCTGATTATAAAAAGTACTCTTAGGAATCCGCTTTCAATTTACGTTGATAATGTAATTGAAGTAAATATATCTGAAGATGAAGAAAGTGATGCTTATAATGGAAATTCGGAAACAGACCTATTTGTAAATGTACAAGTGCTGAAAGATCTTATTGGTTTAAGAGATCAAAGTGGCACATATGACATATCATATGGAAGAAATTGTTGAGCTCATTAATGCAATATGCACATCACAATATGTCCAGTTGGGGACTCTGTGGGTAGCTGCTCCATCCTCTCCCTCCTGTCTCCCTGCGGTCCCTCAGTCTTGGGAGCGATGGATGCATGACCTGGACCTCACTGATCAGTGGAGTCTGGGTTGTATGTGTTTGTCGCCCTCTAGGTCTGGGGGCTGTGGGGCTTGGTGGGGAGGGGAGTATCGTTGCTCACAGGGACCTCAACTGGAATAACAGTAACACATGTTCATCATTTTTCCTTTCTATATCTCAACCATCGCTATTCCTCCCTCACTTTATATCCTTTGTATGTTAGTTTTTAATGTTTATTTTGAATGTGTCATTACTTTGTAGTTATGTGTACTTTGTTTTAATATGGCGAATAAAGATACTATATATTACAATACTCATCACCACCATCTTGATAGCCATCATGTTTACCAGCATCGACATCATCATCACCAAAATCATCACCACCATCATCATCACCACCTTAATCATCATCATAATCGTCATCATCATCATCGCCACCAGCCCATCATTCTCATCATTATCATCATCATCATCATCACCATCATCATCATTATTATCACCATCATCATCATCATCATCATCATCATCATCATCATTATCATTAACATCGTCATCGTCATCACTATCACCATCATCAACGTCATCATCATCAACACCGTCATCAACATCATCATCATCAACACCATCATCAACATCATCATCATTATCATCATCATCATCATCTTCATCATCAACACCATCATCAACATCATCATCATCATCAACATCATCATCAACATCATCATCAGCAGCAGCAGCAGCAGCAGCAGCAGCATCATCATCGTCATCATCATCAACATCATCATCATCAGCAGCAGCATCATCATCATCATCATCATCATTATCATCATCATCGTCACCGTCATCTTCGTCACCATCATTATGATCAAAACCAGCAACGATCAACCTCACCATATCCGCCATTGTTCTTTGAATTTCGCAAACAAATTGAATAGATGAAAATCGCGTAATTGTGATTAATCATTCTAATTTTATTTACAATTCAATTTTGGCATTCTCAAGGAAACTCTTAAATCATTCAATAATCTATCATGTAACAATAATTTACAATAAAATCTAATATCTTTAAGCCGTTGACATGTTAGACATGTAGCATGCAGCGTGCGATCTTCAGACGAGCACTCGCAGTATTAAAACGTCAATTTAAGTTTATTTGAAAATAAAATCACCGTCCTTTCTTCTTTTGCTTTGAATAATTACTGAATTATTCAAATATCAAAGAGCTAGTTTTCGGCACATACGAATGATCATCCTGTTGTGTAAACTATAATATTTCCTCAATTTCGGACTGTTATCAAGGATATCAGAGTGGGAAATTACAATATTTCGACATATTTATGGCTGGTACAGGCGATGGAGTAATGTTGTTTCAAACCATCTGAAATGCTCAAAGTATAAAGAAAACTGTACAATTTCTAAACTGTTATTGAATTTCGCAAAATATACCAGTAACAACTAGACGTTCGGTGGTGTATGGTAGATGTATTGTCTGGTAAAACTCTTGTATCGGATATAGTGATGTATTTCTGTTTGCATCATTTATGGGCACAATGTGCGCTCTCTCGGCATTGCGGGCAGGTATCTTATCTGTGGACGTTCGCATCATAAACTGAGGATATCGATTCCACTTTCATTATGTATTCAAATTGTATGCATCCTTCTTTATCAAATGCACAATGACAAACTTATTGTGTTAAAAAGTAAACATACAATAAAGTATAAAATCATCTTATTTCCAGAGAATGAATATGGATAGCATGTAGTTGTTGTTGGTAGGTTTTTCAAACTACAATGTTTTCCAAACCTAGCAACTCTAATGCATGTAAGTAGTTGCACAATTGCACTCTCATTATTTTCGACAGCTGAAAGCATAATTCGTTTCGGGGCAAACGTGAATAAATTTGAATACATTACGAAAGTGGTCTACTATGATGACATCTGGAGAGACAATTATTTAAAAGTGGATGATTAGTATTCTTCTTCATAATATTCGTCATCATATTCTCCATATTCGCCCTCTTCGTCATACTCCCCATAGTCATCATAATACTCTCCGTTCTCATCATACTCCCCGTATTCATCTCCATAATACTCGTCATCATAATACTCCCCATTCTCATCATAGTAGTCTTCATCATTGTCATAGCCGTCATTGACTACGGCACCATCCGGCGACTTGCGGTCACCTAGCGGCTTCGGTACGGCCAATAACGCGCCATAATCTTCATCTGGATCGTCAGGCGCGCCTGGCAGTGAGGGGCTTCGTGGTATTGGGCTCTTTCGCGGAGTAGGGGTTTTCCTCGGGGACTTTTTCCCGCTCGGTGTTCGCCTTCCTGGTGTGTTGGTTCGACTGCTAGGCGTCCTCGGTGTCGGACTTTTGGGCAATGTGGCAGCGATCTCCTTCGCTGTTTGTTTCGTCCGGTATGACGGTTGATCATCTAGTTCAGAGTAGTCTGTCTTCATGAAGCCGACCTTGGGTTTGCTTGGAGGCATGGATGGTGGTGATGGCTCCGTCGAGTTTCGGCCTCGACTTTCCCCATCGGCTTGCTCCCTGACAGCAGTTTCTTTAATCACCTCTGTCTCGGTTTCGGCTATCTTCTTCTTTTTCTTCTTTTTCTTCTTCTTGTTGCCCGTCATCTTGGTTCCTGTGCCTCCGACCATCTGAGGTTTGGCATTCCGCACGGCTCGGGCAAGCTTGATGCCCCGCATAGATAACACCGACTGCACAAAATAAGGAAACAGTCATAAAAGAACATTTCAGTATTGAAGGTGGAGTTTCAAACTATGTAAATCTAACATTTTCAATTGCACTAATCTTGGATGGTACGTGAAGGTCGTCTCGTTTCAGGGAATCTTCAGATACCAATTTATAATGTTGTTTCTCAAGGCCGAATCACACTTGTGTTTTTGTCTACGTCCGTGGAGCGTTTTGAAAATTAAAAACGCTCCCTGGACGCACAGTATACACTGACCTCACAGTAGACTGACGTTCGGCTTGCGCTCAAGAAGCGTACACCGAACGTCGGTCCACCGTATGACCTGTGCCTTTTGGGATGAAGAAATCGTTTCTAACTTTCAAAACCATTCGACTGACTCGGACATAAAAAGATGTGAGTCGACCTTGGAATACAACATAATTCATTCATTCATGAAGGTTCCGATGCACCTGTAACCTTATTCATGGATCCATATCTACTCGTTTATTTGCCTTGAATCGTATTAGATTATATAACATACAAATGGTTAGAGTATTAAAGTGCAACGAATTTTCTCAAACTTTTGACAATATCAACTACCTGTAGCAAAACTATACTTCAAAATGAAATTTAACTTTCTTTCTTTTCTTTATTTCCTCAACATCAATCCGAAGAAAGAATGCATTTGCAATGAAGGTAAATTAAAGTTGAAGAGGCAGTTAAAAGTGTTCATGTGAGGTGAGCTGAGACATTCACAAATGGCTTTATATGAGTATTTTCAGCCATCCTTTATGATTCTACTACTACTATATTGTCCGTTTAAAGACCCTAATTTTGTTCTGAAAACATTTTTGTTACTAAAAAATTGTTACAACTTACGGCTTGTGACTTTCTGCCACTGCTGAAATATTCTTCCTCCTTGGCCAGAGCTATGTTTAAAAAAGAAAGATATGAAAGTTTAATGAACACGATGAACAAGTATTCTATGATAAGATGATAAAGCAGATATAAAACAAACGTTTTGAAAACAGATATGGCCTAATCTGGTTATGACAGTAGTGAAGCCATTAGATTAGATGCCACCACATTTACATTATTGCTGGAGTGTTTAAAAGCATTTTAATANCTTTCTTTCTTTTCTTTATTTCCTCAACATCAATCCGAAGAAAGAATGCATTTGCAATGAAGGTAAATTAAAGTTGAAGAGGCAGTTAAAAGTGTTCATGTGAGGTGAGCTGAGACATTCACAAATGGCTTTATATGAGTATTTTCAGCCATCCTTTATGATTCTACTACTACTATATTGTCCGTTTAAAGACCCTAATTTTGTTCTGAAAACATTTTTGTTACTAAAAAATTGTTACAACTTACGGCTTGTGACTTTCTGCCACTGCTGAAATATTCTTCCTCCTTGGCCAGAGCTATGTTTAAAAAAGAAAGATATGAAAGTTTAATGAACACGATGAACAAGTATTCTATGATAAGATGATAAAGCAGATATAAAACAAACGTTTTGAAAACAGATATGGCCTAATCTGGTTATGACAGTAGTGAAGCCATTAGATTAGATGCCACCACATTTACATTATATTATTATTGCTGGAGTGTTTAAAAGCATTTTAATAGAATATTGATATCAGATTGTACTCGGCACCATATCTTACATAAAATGTAGTACACATTAAAATGATAGACTTCAACGACGTTACATAATTATAAAAATGAAATACTTACACGAATCAGTTCGCACAGCTTCGTCCAACTCAGCCGCCTGTATAGAAGGCAAACATAGAACATCAACGGTAATTAAATTTGAATCTTGATATTGACATTCTAAATCATAATTTTAAATAATCTCAAATCAAGCTGTCTGTTCAAAATTATATTACATTATATTCAGTTTGATGAAAAACAACAAAGAATGGTAAAACAAAGAAAGTTACTCATGCACCATCAGAATAAGGGGCACAGTACTCATATTTCGATTAAAATGTTCATCTGAAAGTATTATTTTATATTTCAGCTGTTTTTGAAGCACTTTAGACGATGAAATTTATTTAAATCATGTACAGCTTCAACATTTCAGACGGTAGCTGATATCTGGCAGTTGGGAATTTTCTAATTAACACTACATAACATGATATGTTAGCCTAAAATAACATTAATATGAAAAACATCCAATTTTAGATACAAAATTATTTTTGTTTCCTTACCCAGATATCGTACTCATCCTTGAGCTCGACTGGTGGATTCTTCTTGAGTTTATATGCCTCCTCAAGCTGTGTGTGGAACGTGGGGGAAAGGTTGGGATAGTGCATTAATATGACGTTATTCAGAGATTAAGAAATTGAGCAAGAAGTTTGATTCTAATGACAGGAGTCGATAAAATGTAATATTATAGCATAAAAATGCCTGCTACACAACAAATCGCTCCATTATCACATGAATATTAAAAAAATGTTAAACAAATTATTTTGCAGTGGCAAAAAAATGGTATAATGCATATGAAACTCTGTGGTATGGCTTGTATTATTAAAACCAGGGAATTTAGCATCTCCCGTTAAAACTGAAGATCTGACAAAAGTCAGACACGTATGCAAGAATAGCGTTAATGAAAAGTATGAACAGGTCTTTTTCATCATATTAATTTCTACGATTTCACTCAAATATTCCATTCTAGTTATGTGAGTGCAAATGTGCCAAAAGAAGAAGAAACTATCATAAGACGTCTTACCTCTTTGTTAAAATGTCTTTCAAGAAGCACCACAATGAGCCCCTGTAAAATGAGTAAGTGAAAATATCTTCTGAAATGTTCAACGATTCATCAAACTTAAACTAACATTTACACCATTTTACCACCGCTCAGTAAACTTTGATCAACAACCGCTCTGAGAAGTTTGGAAAACATACAGGAAACACAACGTTGGTGAAAGGAAAATACGGTTATTGCTTTTTTTTCACAATGACAAAGAACTCCCGAGCAAAATGACAAAGCTTCAATGTCAATTCCATCCATAGGCTTCAGAAATTTGGTTATGTTCGTAAAATCAAGTATAGCATATCATATAATAGAGATTTATATCATTTAGAATTCATCAGTATTATTATATATATTCAATCATATACTTTAAACAATTTTCATTTTAATGCTGTTCACATGGGCAGTGACAGCCTTTTGATCAAGCCTAGTTTCTTTGCAAGCCTCTTTTTCATTTCTTTCGTTATATTACTATCATTATTTATGACTCTGTATAAGGTTGACTCTTCGAAAGAACAGAAATGAAAAGATTTGACTTAATTTAATTTTGATATTCTAACCAGGTGGGGTGCACAGGGGGAAGATACATTTATCCAAAAACACGCACTTTGCTTTTCCACATTCAATTGAAAGATATTTTCTTTGCATTTTGTGTTTACCGTATGTCTGGTTTGAAATAACCCCTCAAATGATATAGATTCACAAACCTGGAAGGGCATGAGAGCTCCAAAGCCGTATCCAATCATTGGATTGAGAAATGAGAAATGTCCTAAGAAGTAGAAGATGGCAAGCTCAGGAGAGATACCAAGAAAACACAAACACGTCGCTCTATATCGGGGAAAATAGGATAAGAAAGATGTTATAAAACGTTGAATTAAAATAGCAGTCAGGTTTTCGCAGTTCTCGGTCGGTCTATTTCACGCTTTCAATCAAAGTTAAGGCTTGAATGCTAGTCACATCTTCTTTAATAGTTGAAACTTATCGAGAACATTCTTTGCTCATAAAACAAATAGTTCTTATCACCAAAGAGAGCTACATGAAAACAAATAGTCAATTGTCTCACCTTAGTTTCAGCAACTCCTCTTTTTCCCTCTCGAAGAGAATAACTTTTCCTGCCTGTACGATAGCCCGTATTGAGGCCAACAGGAGTAGAATAGTCAACTGTGTCAGAAAAGAAAGAAAAAAAAATGTTGATTTGAATGTACGACCAATATTTCCTTACAGTGATATGTAAAAACAACAAAGAGCTGATGTCTTTAATGATTATGAAATACAACAAATATGTATGTAATTATTCAGAGCACGGAATACCAATCCCTTTTTTTGTATTAATGTAATGAAACGTAGTAATATCAAAATCATTCCGTGTTTTTTTCACGTAGTAAGGTAGTGACGGTAGCTAAAGGGTGTTCTTGCATAACGATAAAGAAAGCCAGACATATATTTAATTCAAATGGTAGTGTATTTAACTGCAAGTTATAGCTCTGTAGAAGAACACATTGTTACGAAATATATTTTCTTGAAACAGCACTCCTTGGCCATGTTGGCTACCGTCGTTTTATGAAAAAACGGAATGGCATAACTTCGCTAGCAGTTTCGTTTTCTAATTCCATACAATTCCATTAAATGAGTTAATTTAATTCAACTGGTACATTAATTTGTGAATTTGAAACAAAGTAGAGAAAAGACAAAATATGAACTACTTACTGCGCTGAAAACTAATACAGGTACCATTAACGCCATCTTTATCTGGCTGTTGTTGTTGAACCAACACCTGTAAGAGAAATATGAAAATTAAGAAATGTGTTATAGCTTATGACACAGTTTAAATTCGGTCATTTTTAATGGAAAGGTGATGCCATGGGACTTGCATGTTCTTATTTTCATGCCCAACCGATCAGGGTACAAATTATACCATTAACTTTATTTCGGCTGATTAATGAAATATTTATTGGTTAATCCAACTGTATGAATGTTGTATATTTGTATATATATCAATACATATCAGAACCGTCCCTCGTGCCCTTACTAAAGTGAACTTTAGTTTTATCTTTAATCTATTTTTTTTCGGGGGGGGGGGGGG
>BQKZ01002845.1:25811-36366 GCA_036244855.1 Temnopleurus reevesii | reverse complement strand
GTTGCTCGTATTGCAAGAGAAATACTGTTCCAGCATTTTGAAGCAAATACCGAGAAGCGCTTTTCACCTCTTTTGAGTTTACATTTTGGTATGACAAGTTTTTATGAGTATGATGCAGAGCGGAGGTTTCGAGAGGGTGTATATTCTTTTATGGTATGTGGTGACGCATTATTCAGCATTTTGAATATAAAGTACAGTGAAGTTCAAAGAGTAGGCTAAAGGCTGCAGTGTGGTATCAAGCTCCTTGGCTAAAAATTAGACTAAGGGATATAATGAATGTTCGATAGTTTTCACAATAAAACAACAAAATTGTATCGCTTATTATAGTTGAAAATAAGGGATATTTTATGATACTTGTAAACAAAAATAAGTGATACCAGACCATTGCAGATGATCAATGTAATCAATATAATATACGTAGGTTACTAGTATTCAGACCAACAAATTGATCCCACCCTGTAAACCGCATCAACAAAATTGTAGTTGTAACTGTCTCATTCCGTTTTATATTTTGTTTGAGGGTGATTTTTCTCAATTTCTCAATTGTACAAAATAGTTCATTAAAGCCCAAGTATAGGTTTGGTAAAGATGGAGAAATGTGAATTGACAATAAAATGATATAGGAATATACACAGCAATTAGATTCTGAAATTTTCATCCAATTCTGAGCATGGGAAGTTGTCCTTTATCAAGAAAGAAAATATTGAAATAGTGTGGTGCAGCACCACGCTAGAAAAATTCGCAGAATTTAGGTTATAGCTTTTCCCAAACTCGTTCATTTTTCGCACAACCTTTTGTGCAATATGTTTAGAATACCAAATTTCATTTCATATAGATTTGAAGACAAAATCTGGTGATAAAAATATACCAAATCGATACTTGGGCTTTAAACATAATTTAGAATTCAGTTTGGTAGCAGGGTAGGATCAACCTGTATGTGTGACTGCCCCGCATGCACAAAGGCTTACATGATGCTTTCCCAACGTAGCAACACAACACGTAGTGTGCAAACTGGATTTTTTAAGTGAAATTATCATTGTTCGTTGGCAAGAAACTCTAATATATTAAACCGGCCTATTGCTCGCCCCGACATAAAGTTGTACAAGTTTTATTTTCAATGTTGCTTGTTGCTTTGCATGAAGTAAGGCTGTGAAAGTCGATGTGACCACAATCAACGGGATGACAAAAAGAGGAAAGATCTTAAGAGAAAAAAGGGGAGGGCGGTTTTTAAATGAAGTGGTGGTATTTAGTTGGAGTGATCTATTGCTTTGAATTTGAAATGAATCCCACTCATTCCCATCTACAAGTTACGAGGTTTATGAACCTATTTATTTGAACGATTTGTTCCTTAGAGCTAAACATTCGACTAATTCGATTGTTTATCATTAAAAGTCTACATTGTCAAATTAATTAATTTCCCGTTTGTACAGACTTCATTATATTTCATATCTTAGATAATATCTAGATATTTCCTTTTTCCAGTCTCCACATCCCCCCCCCCCCTCTATTGATATATTTACCAATAAAAAATGAATCAAAATAAACTATTGTTATTATGTGGTGTAATGTTCCATTTATAGTGATTCTAGCAGAAAATAAATACACTCGAACTTTTCAGCATAATAAACAACATAATCTGACTGGACGTTGTTCCCACGTAGACTTCAAAGTCAAATGATTTGTCATTCAAAACAATAACAATAGTCAGCCATTGGCTGTAAACACGCTACTCATAAGAATCTATATACAAAATAGTATGACTTACACGTGGAACTTGTGATATCACCCGCCGTCACATGACCGATGACACGCCCCCTTTGGGGATTCCCCTTACCCGCCGCTATATTTACATACAACGTGTTAGCTGATGACGTCATATCGTCCCACCCAAACGTTTCGCAGACGACGTGGAAACGACACAGTTACGTAGTCTCTGTTTTTAGACTCATTCATTCCAAGATTCATTATTATTTCATTCTTCAATTCCCTTTTCACTCAATGTTCATTCGCCTTCCTATTCTCAATCCAATTTAACATGTTTAAGATAATATCGTGTTGATTTGATCATCTAGATTGTGTGAATATTCTGAATAACGTACGGTATCCACAATTTATGTATGGCAAGTTACAACATTTTCATTATGAAGGCCGATCGTCTGATGTCACCATAATTAGAAATAATAAATAATTTAATATACATTTATGTACTAATGATAAAGTATGCCTTTTAATGCCTATTGCAGTACATTATTTTGGTATCAAAATGATACAGAGATTGACAATTTTGAAATAATTTATTGGTCTCATTTTTTAATGTCTGCGGCATAGACTACTTCACATTTGACCTTGTCCTGAGGAAAAAAATGAATCCCACCCCTATTGTTATTTATTATAACAAATGATCTGTGCAGCCTACTGGTTATGTGCATTGTGTATAGGAAAACGAGTTCTCGCTTGTTCTTTCCTTGGTAAATGGATGGTGGGGAATATTTTGCTGCGTCATGCTTCGATTTTGTTCAAAAAGGCTTTATCATGTTATCAACATGGCGGCAAATGGGCTAGATAACATTATGTACAGCAATTAAGGATTGAGAGATTATTTGAAGAAGAAAAATATGGTTGGATTGATAATATGAATATTGTTGAAGTCAACGATTGATATTGAGAAAATATTAAGATATAATATCTTTTCACAAATTTCCCTCCATGACAATCCAAAGATATATTTGAAGCGTACATTTTAGTTTTGGCGTTTCTACCAGTGACTCTTTATTTTGCCGACTCATTATCAAATTAAACATTTATTCTTAATGTGTGATATTAATTATATTTATTTAAATATAATCAACATAAGTTAATAGGCCTATAAGATAACAACGTATATCAAACCGTGTAAGTAATGAATGAGGTGGGGTCTCCTTAACAAAAACAAACAAAATAGATATATAATCTTTTCATAAAGAAATGAAGAAAAACGAGTTTGTAAGACTATGTACGCGAGTATTCTGTAACGAATAAGTTAAGAAGATGAGAGAGAGTGAGAGAGAGAGAGGAGAGAGAAGAAATGGAGAATGAAAGTCATAAAGCAGCTACATCATTGTCCTGATCATCTTCGTCCAAGACCGAAATCTGATTTATCACAACCATCAACAATTATAAAAAGCAAGCAATAGCAAGGTAACCAGTATCACCATATGTTCGGTGTCTTCGTCGTCAACACCACCACCAGCATGCGTTGATCACCATCCATGCCATCAAAACCACCACCACCACCACCACCACCACCACCACCACCACCACCACCGCCGCCGCCGCCGCCATCACCACCACCGCCACCACCACCGCCAATGCCACTACCATGCACTATCACCCCCACTGTCGTAATAATCATCACCCTCATTTGATCATCATCATCATCATCATCATCATCATCATCATCATCATCAGAGCATTCCCATCGCCATCATCATAATCATCATCATCACCACCACCACCACCACCATCATCATCACCATCTCCATCATCATCATCACCACCACCACCACCACCATCACCACCACCACCATCATCATCATCATCATCATTATTATTATTACCAACGCGGTTACTGCATCATCATTATCATCACCCTATTTTTCTTCTTATTATTCATCATCAGCATCTCCAACATCATAAGTACCATCATCACCACCACCATCATCATCCTCATCATCATCACCACCTATGGGACTCTGATACATGTAATAAGCTCTTGCTTTTCTAGGGTATGATATCCCACCATTTTAATTTTATGTTTGTCATTTATATTTAATATCTGTTACCTAACTATGTATTTTATAAGTATACTGTATATCAAAATGTATTGTGAATTTTTAAAATGGAAAAATAAAGTAATTGAATTGAAAGAAAAAAACCTCCCCAACCATTCATCAACAATATTTCCATCACCGTCGCAACCGAAAAACCTAAAGACATAGTTACTACAGAAGTATAGCTTCCGTACACTTGTGGAAAAAATGAGTCACGTTCTACAAATTTTCCTGGTACATTCTAGCATCAAATATGGGTGATGTTTGAGCTCTCGACTATTACATCACCTTTTCTTATGATCTTACCTGGGTTAGAAGGCATATGATTGGTCCAATTATTTGTAACGGGTTCTTTCTTTGCTTTTTTTTCTACTTATTTATCTATTTTGTTCATTTCACTCGGACAAAGACGTTGGAAAAGTAATCTATGACAGAATATTACGGGCATTTTCGAGTGACAAACATACATGTAATATTTTGTACCCGTTCGGAAACAAAAAACTTATATTAGAAGAAGAGCACCAGGCAAGGCAACTGTTGGTGTTATATTTGCATGGATATCAGTCCAAGCTAAGTAACTTGTCTCATTAAATAATTATCTTCACAGTTGTGTTCAGATACTCTCGCTCTTATTCGGCCTAAAATCATCTTCTCTTTAATATTCATCCTCCCTTTCTCTCCTCTTATCCCATCTCCCTCTCTTTCTCTCTATTTACCCTTCTACTCATAACGTATCATCCCCACTTCTCACTTTCCACTCAAACATTATGCACCACAATTTTCAGAGCTCAGTCTTATTTTCATGTCGCTCAAGATTCTCATCCTCTCATTTCCTACCTTTTTCACCTCCCCCTTAACCCACTATTCTCTACTTCTCCTCTATCAAATTCGCATACTTTCAGATTTTCTCCATCTCCCAAATCTCGCTCTTTAATCTTCCAATTCCTCTCCTTCCATTCTCAACTCCCCTTCACTCCACTATTCTCTGATTACTTCCCAATTCTCTCTCCCATTTAAGGAAAAATGCCCTCTTCAAAACTCTCAATTTCTTTTCTCACACGTTGATCAAGATTCCCATTGCCTCTTTCCCAGCCTCCACCCCTTCTCTCTTTTGCCTCTCTTTCACTTTGCTCATTATCATCCATGCCATTAAAAGCCTTGAATTATCAAGTTTTTGATGAACTGGGCGGTGTTTCACCAAGATAAGAAAGACTTTAGGAACGACTGGTATCCGTTCTTGAGCGTAATATCTGATAATACAATGCATATTCAGCGCAAGAACTACATGTTTAACAGCCGTTCTGCCCTACTCTGACAAAAGGAAGCAACTCTGGGAAACATGTCTTGTAGTAAATCAAGAAAACGTGTTTTCCATTTCCAATGAAATATGTGGAGTTGCTTCCTTTTGATATGTCTATATCTTGGTAACTAGGGATTATTTTACCTAAATTCTTTCACTATATTATAGAGGATACCTTAAATAATTCAAATCAAGGAAAAAGTCAATTTTGATAAAATTCAGAGTTGCTTCCTTTTGTCAGAGTAGGGCAGCGTTCTTCAAGTACTTATCTTGGTGAAACACTGCCCTGGACACTAATAATAATTGTTAAACAAAAATTCAAGTCCCTCATATTTCTTAATAATACAAGGCTTCAATATAATTATACCAACACATTTTTTTAGATAAAAAAGGAAGACATGGACAATCAGGATATTAATTTTAGGTGTGTACATTGTATGACACAATTTCTTTCCAAATCTGAACTATAATATATAGCTTTGCAATGAGAAATGTACAAAATCATCATTCCAGTACAAATATATTACATCAATTCCTTCTATTCGATCATCGAGTGTTCTATAAAAGTTGCAATGCAAATAAGAATACCAAAACCAATAATTTAGAATGCTCTTAGAATTTAGCCTTTAAAGTACAGTACCTAACAAGAAATTTCAGTTAAAATATTGATATCAAGCAACATAATTATATACTCTACATGTATATTCATTGGTAACTGTCCAGAAAATGTCAAGGTTGTATTGCAATTAAACACTTCCACTGGTTTACTTTATTATAAAATAGAAACTGGCCATGCATTCAGATTTTCAGCAATCCATCTTAAGAATTGTCAGAAGATAAAAGAGAGTGGATCAAAAGCAGAATTTTTTTCTCAACATGTTGCATTGTGAAGATCAGTTAAAAACATATTTGCATAACATGAAAAGGTTTCTTTCAGGATAAATAGCTGGTAAACGAAATAAGTTTTCATAAAAACACAAAATTTGTTCTCCACATTAGGTACATAGTTTTGCCTCTGTTTGAATATGTCATGGTTTCAACAATAACAGAACTACATTGGGGGCCAGACAACTCAACCGTATTTCCACTTTATCCATGAGATCACACATCGATGGAAAATGCTCATTATAATGGGATGACCCAATTCTACTTACAGCCAGAGTTGTCTCAAAACAAACTACCTAGGATATACTTCACAACACATGCACAAAAACACAATCCCTACTACATGAAGTACATGTAAGACAAAGAAATACATTTATCATGCAGTTTAAAACAATGCTCAAATACTGGAGTTCGGTAAGTGTAAAAAAGAAATATTCATCTTTCATGAATAGACCACCGCATGTTATGTTTTGGTGTTTTACACACATGACCATATATTATATAAAATGACAACTGCATGTTGTATTTTATCTCCTTTTCATGTCCAATCGTAATGATCGTACAATGTAGTTCAAATTGTTCAGTCTCCTGGCTCACAATTTGATTTCCTGAGTCACCTTCGAATCTCCGCTCAGATCTATATCAGGCATCCTCACGAGCCTAACAGTCTACTGCTCAGAAGCTCGAAGATCTCGGTTGAGGTTCAAGACAGAACGGGAAGAGCGATCAGGCGATGCGAAACGTCGTTATCGGCTTTACAAACGGTCCCCAGCTTTGCATCGGATGTCTCTTACTTCACAGCTTTCTGGAGCACTGCAGGTGGAGTCTTCCCAGTGTTCGTGAAGAGACTTTTCAGGACCGTCAACTCCTTGGTAAGCCCCTCGCAGTGTTTCTTCAGACGGGCATTCTCATTCTGAAGCTCACCGACCTTGTCTTGGAGCTCCTTATTTCTCATCTTTGTCTTCTCACGGCTTTTACGGACTGCAATATTGTTCCGTTCTCGCTTCTGTTTGTACTCATCTGTGCCTGGGGCAGGAACTGGGCGCTTTCGCTTCTGGCTTCCTCCATTACCCCCAGGGCTCGGTGTGGAATGGTCATCATCTTGTTGATCTCCGTAAGTGTCACCAGACGTGGGCAGGCCCGGGCTCGACGCGGCACTTGTGCTCGTGCTGTTTATCTCCACCCAACGTTGGATTCCTTGGAAGTCAGGAACAGCTTGCTCGACAGTTAGTTCTGCTCCAGCAACAAATGGCTGCGTTGTCTGCGGCATGCTGGTAATGTTTTCGTATTGTATCTGGCCCTGGTGGTCGATGGATTGCTGTACGGGTAGCTGGTTGGGCTGTGCGCCCGGAGTTGGGGCGTGTGTGTGGTTGAGCATCGAACCTAAACCCTCCACGTCTGCTGTAAGTTGTCGCAGTATTCCGTCACCAGTGTTTTGCTGATTATCAAACTGTAAATATGCGTCAAGGTCTATGGAATCTTCTCGCTGGAGAAAATGTCCAACAAGTCCGACGTTCGACTCCTCAGTATCAAATTGTTCTTGTTTGATAGTGGCAAATTGTTGCTTCTCGTCGCTTCCGTAAAAATCAGCAGTCGAATCCATATCGTTTGCTGTGCCCAAATGACATTGTGACAATATGTGTGAAAACGAGTCCATCAAAAATCGTAGATAGACCTCACGGTGCAAAATGTAATCAAGAAATGAACAAAATCTTGAAATCCACGAGTATTAATCGTTTTGTAGTGTGGCAAGTCTGATCATGTCCGAGACAATTGTAGAATTTGAGGGGTAGATTCTGGTTGCACAGTAATAATTTCTGCATAGCGAGCTGAGTATTATATACACGTAACTAGTATGAGAGTTGCAATATCCTTCCGCGGGAATCCCCTTCTTTTGGGAGTCAAGATAGTTGAAGGAAATAAAAAGGATAAGTTAATTTTGAGCTGATTCAATAGCTTAATGATATCCAAACCTTCGACATATATGCGAAAATTCTGCAATAAAATGTTAAATCACTTTATATCTGTTTTCAAAATAAGAACTATTATATTTCGCTCTCCAACACAAAATGAGTTATACGGCCACGCATTATTAATTAGCAAATGACGTATTCAGTAGCGTTTGTGATTGGCCAATATCAACTGCCCTCATATGACGTAGCACAGTATTTCTATAAATAGAGTTTGGTATTGCGCAATCTGAAGAAACGTGGTCCATGCGTTCGAGGTGGTATTGCGCAATAACTTCTTGTTTTGGCATCATCCGTTTTGCTCTCAAAATCGTACCAGGGAAACTTCCAGAATCCCTGGGTATTTTGTTTTTACCAGAATTCTTGTTATTCACGCATGAAATTGTCATTTCAGGTTAAAAGAGTGTCATTTTTGTTGAATAATCTCCTATCCTCCTGTATGGCCATCTGAAAACTGCAAGAAGACGTGGGATACGTGTTACAGAAAAATTAAATAGCGAAAAAAAATTAAGTTCATTCCCTGATTCGATACAGGTTGGAGCCCAGGCCAAATAGAGAGACTGTTGAAAGTGCCTCGATATATTTCCCTCAAATGAAGCCTATAAACGTCACAAATGGAAAAAAACAGATAGATAGAGTGATGTCCAGTGTGGAATTGANGGGGTTCAGCCTTAGGTGTATAGCCAGTGGCACATGAGGGAGGGGGGGGGCATGATTTAGAAAACAATCTGACAAGCAATAAAAAAAGGTAAATCTTACTTCTCGTCCATAATGTGACAAGCAAGCAAACAAATTAAATTAATAAACTTCCCTAGTTTCATTTTCTTCCACTTATGCTAATTTTGTGTGTGTTTTAATCAATTTTTTTTTACGAGGGGCACAAGTCTGAACCCCGTGCATTCCTCATCTGAACATTTGCAGTTACACCATTTTACAGTAAATGCGTGTATGAAATACATGACCCTCGATCATGAAAGTTCCACTGCCCGACAACTAACGGAATATTTTAGATGGCATGTGTACAAATAATTTTTATCCAGCGCTGATGTGTAACACAGGCTCTCATTTTCTTTAACCGAGATACTGTTAAGCAACAGATTATGACTTATTTTGCATATGTTGCCTCTAAGTAAAACAATACATAAAACATTCATTTTTTCCCATATTGCATATTTTAAAGCACAGTAGCTGATCACTTTGAAACTTAAAAAACCCTTATTTCTAATTATATAGGTCATAAATTTGCGAATATTGTGCGAATCATGGGATAATCAACTCTCTTCTCTGTTTCTTATTAATGATTGAACCCATAACTGGTATTAGTGTGTTTAATCCCAAAGAACGATTTTTATAATTGTTTTACTAATTTCTGCTTCTATAAAATTTGACTGTTGCAGCATTGTTCCCTTTCTCCTTTGATATGCCCGCTCTCTGTTGTTCCTATATCTATTGTATATAAATTGTATTCCCTTTTTTTTAATTGTCGGCGCACCCAACACAAGCTCTGCTCAAGTTATGGATCTGCAACATTTTCCTTCAATTTCTATATTGAATTATTAATTTAAGTACTAATTTATTACTCTATCATTTGATTACAATTGTATATTGCAGCTAGCCTGTACATTGATTTATTTTTGTTGAAGGAAAAAATGTTATTTTGAATTGAAAAAAAAGGTGTAGAAAAAGTGGAAAAGTATGAATAAAGGCGGCAGGGGAATAATAAGAAAAAAATCATAAAGAAAAAATAATAAGGGGAGAAAAGGAGAGGAGGAGGAAGAAGAAATAAAGGAATGAGGATTGAAAATAAGTAAGAGCAGAAAAAGAACAGGAAAAAAATAAACCAAAAGAGAACATTTTTATACAATGAGGGAGCATCTCATGGAACCATATTACTAGAGACAGTAAAATCTTTCGATAAGAAGGGCTGTGTATGAAAAGAATACAATTTTTATTGAAAAGAATACAACTTTTATACACCCATATGCAATACTTTAAAAATGTGATTGGTACAGCCCCCATGCCCCCTCCCCCGTTTTGCACGCTCTAGTTCTTTTCTAAAACTGCGAATCATGTTGAGTGAGATGGCGCTATGCTGTTTCCATTCTGACACGAAATAGAAGTTTCCCAGTGTACATTTTGTTTTTTTCTGTGGTTGACTCCCATTGCCCCATTCATATTTGGGAAACCAGGATCAGTCAAAATTAGTAATGTCCATTTTCCATGATGGCAAGAAAATTCAGCATAATGAAAACGACAAGAAAATAATCAAAACTAACCAAATCAAACAAGATATTTGAAAACAAATCGAACCCGATTTTTTTTAATCTCAAAGAGTCTAAAATTCAAGACTAACCATTGCTTCTGAAGTATAAATTTCTTCTTTATTAATCATTTTAAATGCTTTAAAATGTGCCAGGTTCAAGGTGATGAATCACTGATGTTGGAGGAAGTCAGAACTTTGCACAGGTTTGTATTTCTGGTTTTAATACATTCGAATAGACGTTTATAAGTGGATCTCAAGTAAACACGTTTCAATATTTGCTGAATGATTGAATGTGATTGCCCCACGTATTCTTTTTTGTGTAAGTCAA
>BQKZ01002845.1:11501-21709 GCA_036244855.1 Temnopleurus reevesii | reverse complement strand
GATTAAGAAAACAATCTGACATGCAATAATAAAAACAAAAGGTAAATCTTACTTCTCGTCCATGATGTGACAAGCAAACAAATACATTAAATGAATAAACTTCCCTAGTTTCATTTTCTTCCACTTATGCTAATTTTTTTTGTGTGTGTTTTAATCAATTTTTTTTTTACGAGGGGCACAAGTCTGAACCCCGTGCATTCCTCATCTGAACTTATGCAGTTACACCATTTTACAGTAAATGCGTGTATGAAATACAACCCTCAGATTTCATGACCCTCGATCATGAATACTGCCCGACAATAGGGACCTTTAGCATGTACAAGACGGTAGTGCCGATCACAACGTTAGCTCTAAGGTCCATTCAAGAACTTAGTGTTGTGTTGGTGCACCCTTCTGGAACGGCCCTTAGAGCTAACGTTGTGATCAGCCATACCGTCTTGTACATGATGCTAAAGGTCCCTAATAACGGAATATTTTAGACGGCATGTGTACAAATAATTTTTATCCAGCGCTGATGTGTAACACAGGGTCCCATTTTCTTGACCCCTTTATGATAAGAGCAGACTCTGTTGAGCACGAGATAATGACTTATTTTGTAATATAAAATAATACATAAAACCTTCATTTTTCCAGCCTTCTTTCCTTCTCTTCTTTGGTATACTCTCTCTCTGTTGTTCCTATATGTATTGTATATCAATTGTATTCCCTCTTTTTTTAATTGTCGACGCACCCAACACAAGCTCTGCTTCTGGATCTGCAACATTCCTTCATACTGAATTATCAATTTATGTTCTAATTACTCTATTATTTGATTACAATTGTATATTGCTAGCCTGTACATCATTGATTTATTTTTGTTGTTGAAGAGACAAAAATGTTATTTTGAATTTTAAAATTGAGGAAAAAGTGGAAGAGGATGAATATAGGCGGAAGGGGAATAATGGGAAGAAAACTTAAATAAAAATGAATAAGGGAAGAAAAGGAGGGGAGGAGGAAGAAATAAAGGAATGAGGATTGAAAATGGGTAAGAGAAGGAAAAAGAAAAAGGAAAAATATAAACCAAAAGAGAAAATTTGTATACAATGAGGGAGTATCTTATGGAACCTTAGATCGAAACTGAGATCGAAGTTTGTTGAGTGAGATGGCGCTGTGTCGTTTCCACCCTGACACGAAATAGAAGTTTCTCAGTGTACATTTTGTTTTTCTGTGGTTGACTCCCATTGCCCCATTCATATTTGGGAAACCAGGATCAGTCAAAATTAGTAATGTCCATTTTCCATGATGGCAAGAAAATTCAGCATAATGAAAACGACAAGAAAATAATCAAAACTAACCAAATCAAACAAGATATTTGAAAACAAATCGAACCCGATTTTTTTTAATCTCAAAGAGTCTAAAATTCAAGACTAACCATTGCTTCTGAAGTATAAATTTCTTCTTTATTAATCATTTTAAATGCTTTAAAATGTGCCAGGTTCAAGGTGATGAATCACTGATTTTGGAGGAAGTCAGAACTTTGCACAGGTTTGTATTTCTGGTTTTAATACATTCGAATAGACGTTTATAAGTGGATCTCTAGTAAACACGTTTCAATATTTGCTGAATGATTGAATGTGATTGCCCCACGTATTCTTTTTTGTGTAAGTCAAATTTCTATTAATGCCTTAATGGCTGCAAATTACTATTACTATTAGTTAACCGCTGAACATTTATCGTAATCATCGTGCCCATCGATGTAGTAAATTTCTATTAAAAACATAGAGAAATGGGTCATAATTTGATCAAGGTTTTTAGTGATTTATGCTGTACAAAATGCTGAGTAGTACTAATATAAATTTTTTTAGCCTAGGTAAGAGTAAGACGTCTTGGTAAGCCTAAGACAGGTAACGCTTAACGATCATGAGTAAGAATTATGGTGCTGTCACATTAATTCGCCCATCAAATTAATTCGTACATAATATGAATTTCTACAAAATCGCTGAAATATGACAAATCTGATATCACCATCGATCGTGGGTGTTTATTCCCTAAACTGGAAATTCTCTTAGCAAAAGGACCAAAAACAATGAAAATATTGCAAAAAGATCGGCAGATTTCCTTGCATTTGCAGAAAAACACTAGTCTTGCGACACTGATCTGAATCCTTCTGATTTTCGAACAATTATCATCGAATTTGTAAGTTGGCAGTCATAATGTCATTGCATTCGGTTCCTTGATATTTCGTGGTCAAACTAGTGTAAATTTTTCACCTTAAATGGAAGATTATGGTAAATATTGTGCAAAACGGGCTCTATGAATTAATATCACAGAGTTTGTTGACAAATTTCGCCATTTTCCAGCGCAGAGCACTGCGAACGTTTCGTCAATCAAATTTTAATATCACGATATATCCATGATTCTTTTGTGAATTGATTTTATTTTTAGAAATATTTGAAGCCTAAAATATGTAGTTTCCTGCCAAGATTTTAGAAAATGTTTTGTATTTTAAGAGATATATGTTGCTAAGTACCACAATCTGAAATGCTCTAGAAAAACTTTACGAAGTAGTGTGACCCCATCATAATACTAGGCCCTACCATTCAAGTTTTTTCATTGAATATGAAATGATAATATAGTTTTCATTTTATAAAATGTTAAAAGTTGATCATTAAACATGTAAGAAGGGGCCAAAGCTGGGGTGCTAATGCACGTTCGTATCCGCCTGTGCACAGCATGTGCGGTAAGAGTATTATTATGGCTTGATTAAAACATCAGTCACTCATAGTCATACTACCAACAAACGTAATTAGATGGAAATATTGGATATTAATTCAAATGACAAAATTTTTCATGTTTCATTTTGCTTTTGCATTTGTTTTTGTTTATTTCAGGGGTTCAATTTGCATGAAATGTGATGAAGCAGCCGTTGTGATTGCGAGAGTGAAGGATCCTTTTTGCCGGTGAGGATTTATTTTTGTCTGTCTATTTGTGTTCAAATTCATTAAAATGTGAGCGTTAATTTATCAAGTAGGTTCCATTTCAAGAGATGGCAACCAAAATTCATATTGAATACTGTGTTATAAAGTTGCAAAAATTTATGTACGCTTAAAGATTGGGTTTTATAGTAGATTAAAAACCAATATAGTTGTTCCTTTCCCATCCCCATACATTTACACATTTTGTTTTAATTACCAGTAAGAAGTGTTTTTCATTATAAATGACTCGATGTTAACTTGCATACCTTAGACAATCCATTAAATTCATACATTTTTTTTTACTGACAGGAATTGCTTTTTGGCTTATGTAACTCATCGCTTCAAAGCTACCATCGGTAAATCCAGGTTGATACGTGACAAGGAAAAGGTTAGTCTTTTCATATCTTAATTTATCTTAATCTAATAAAATTCCTATTTCATTATATTTATATTGACTTTTAAGCCAAAAGCAAGTGTTTTCTTTTCATCCCTGACAGACCCTACGAACATGGCCTGACCTGAACTTGTTTTAAAATTTTAAATTTACAGTGAAGTTATAGAAGCCCATTTGAATTGTAATATGAAATATTATTTTTGAAAGGTTTCTTTGCATTAGAAATTTCATCTTCCACATGAGCTGAGTTGAATGGTATAATTATATTTGATGTAGCATTCAGACAATCATAATAAAAGTGAAAAGCAAGCGCTTTTGTTCAACTTAATTTAGAACAGAAGAATACAAGAATCCATCACACCTGTATTCCATGTAGTTTTTAAACAGCTTTAACTCGTATGGTTCTGGGTTGTGATTATTCTTTATTTTTCCTGCCATACACAATGACATACCCCTCTATCTTAGCTTCTTGATGCTTTCCAGCAGATGGCATTGGTTCAAGGGGACTGGTAGATAATCTAAACAATAGTTTTGTTGATGACCCTGCAGTATTCCAAACATCACTGAACTATATATAATAAAGTAATCCCTTCGAAACAAAAATAGGATAAAAGAATGAATCTAGGTTGACAGCTATGATATGGTTATATTCCAGGAGGTAGGCAGCACTTCTCAATTAAATTCAACTTTATTTCACCAAAGCAATAAAAACATGATCTAACAAAGTAGTAAAGTATTACATAAACAATACAACAGTACAGTGTAAAAAATAAAGTTGTTTGGTTGGTTAAACAGCCAGAAAGGAAAGAGCCCTTATAAACGGTCAACCGATATTGTACAAAAACTCATCTTTGTTATTTTGACTATTGCAGGTTCTAATAGCATTCTCTGGAGGTCAGAATTCCTCTGCCGTTGCTCGTTTGATTCACGAGGGAAGGTCTGAGAATCAGCATAAGAAGATCAGATTCATCCCAAGCCTTGTATACATTGATGGTAAGTCATGCATCCGATATGAACATCATGTTATCCTTGCCATTAAACGATATCTCACAATACTGTCGATACCGGTCTGCTGAGGTTATCTTTCGGGAAAATCATTGAAATCCTTCCTTTAACAACATGGGATGTATTTGGTGCTGCATCAAAGATGCACACAATGGTGTAATAATAATTGATATCCCAAATTGTTTAAAATAAAGTGTAAAATATGATTTTTTTAATTCTAAAACCTGACTAAATGGAACACACATGCATGAGTGTCCTTAACCTGAAGTGGGTATCCCGACTCACATGACTTAGTTGCTGTGAAAGATGCATAGGGCAAGAATTTCTAGAATGAATGAAGAAATTGAAATATATTTATGCATGAAATGAAATGGATATAATCTATAAAACTCATGAATTTTTTAAAAGTTGCCACATTTTTTACTTTTAGCCAACCAAAATTAGTGGGTCAATATCTGTATCTCTCAATTCCTGTTATTCTTTGTTTCATTACTATGCCAAAAAGTAACAAATAGTGGTAATAGCAGATTAATTCAATAATTATCATGCACTTTGATATAGTATTCATTGAAAAATTGTCATCCCCTGAGATAATTTATGACAGTGGTACAAAACAATATTGTATTGACTTTTTCTACCAAGCTAATTTTCGATTGTATTGATAATCTAGAATACTTTTGACTTCACACTGTTTTGTAACCACCCTTACACTTTTATGTTTGATAACTATGTTGTTGATATTGATATCTTTTGTATTAGATGGGATCATCACAAAACAGACCCCCGAGGAGAGGAAGGCAAACGGAGAGATCATAACCAAGCTCATGAAGGCTTATGATATCCCATCATGCATTGTGCCAATGGAAGAGGTAAGAATTTCACCATGTTGCATCATCTTGCCATTGCATCACCTTTGCATTGTGCCAAGTCATCCTAAAGGTGCTTGATTTGATCGTGCTAAAGTCAATATTATGATAATAATGATGATAATAATATCAATAATGATATTGATTATTATAATGATGATAATAACAAGAACATTAATGATAATATTGATAATACAGTCAAACCTGTTTGTAAAGACCACCCAAGGGAGACAGAAAAAACAGTCTTTAACAGCAGGTGGTCTCTATGAACAGGTTCATTTACATGTAAATTGCTTTCTATGGAGTCAAGAAAGGTGGTCTTTATATGCAGGTGGTCGCTAGGGCAGGTTTGACTGTAATATCAATAATGGTATTGATTATTATAATGATGATAATAACAAGTACATTAATCATGATATCAATAATGATACTTGTAGTAGTCCTTCCTGCACTATCAAATTTTAGGTTCTCCCCAAGTGTTGTATTGGCATAATATACAGATAACCCCCCAAATAGGGCTAGAAAGTGGAGATTTTTAAAACTTAAACATATCCTTTTTGTTATCCGATACAATCTACATACAAACAAGCAAGTAATATAAGCAGAATACAAACCAGGGCGGTGTTTCACCAAGTCGTTCTTAAAGTTACGCACGACTGACTGGTATCAGTTCTTGTGCTAAATGCGCGTAACAATGTGAACCAGTGCGCACAAGAAGGGGTACCAGTCGAACGTAAAGTCGTGTGTAAAGTCTTTCTTATCTTGGTGAAACACCTCGCAGTAGGACATATTTGTAGCCATTGTTATGGCTTGAGCTCATGATGAGATTAAATGTTTAAAATCTTGCAGAAATAATCAAACAAATTGTTGGTAGCAGCTGTCCTGATCCACTTCCAATTTGGTTTTGTTAAGATGAACCAAGCTCAATACCAGGAGTGTCAAACTTCTGAAACCAATGCGCTCTTACTCCTTATGAAATAAAAAAAAATGAGAAACTGAAAAAAAAAACCCTGAAAACCTTTTCACTCAACCACTCAACCAAGAAATGAGCACTTGATTTTCGAAAGAAGATATCTCGTCAATATTTTTGAATAGATGGCAGTTCTGCAATACCCACATCAATAGTGCCCCTCAAAATAACCCCCAGCCCAGATGTCTATGATATGTTTCTGATAAAAAAACTACAAAATGTTTGAGGGAACCTTTATCATGCAGTACCACATTTAATCTTCATTCACTATCAAACCCAGGTCGTTTCCTTGAGTCCTTCATCAGATTGTGCCTCCACACCTGTGGATGATGAAAGCGTTGCCATGGCAATAGAACATTTGAATCAACTCAGCATTGAAGACCGAGCCAGTGAGCGATTTCAAGAGATCTTAGAAAGTGCAAAGTCGTTGACAGCGAAGGAAGATCTTGTGCAGACCTTGAGGTCAGTAGTCGTTTCATTTCAGTGATTTTCTTTTAATGAATTGTTTTTATTCATTTGTTTATTTTAAATCGTTTACAAAATGTTAATCATTTGCAACCAAATGTCTGAATTGTAGGTACCATTGACAGCAGAAATCAATGATACAAGTATAAAATTGATAGCTTATTGAATTAGAGAGTCCAGGTTTTGTACAATGTATGATGAATTTAGGGCTGATCCCAAGTTCCACTGCGCAAATGTATACATGTGAGCAATGTATTGTGAAGAATTAGCAATTCTTCCTATCAGGTAAAACTGATATCAAGCAACAACGCCTTGCAATACCGATATTCCACACTACTTATTTTCTGGTCTGCACTATAAGCACAAAGATCATCACCAATCTCCTTAAATATGCAATATAATTACCTGTTATTTGCGAGCAAACAGGATGCAACCTGGGACCAATTGCATAAAATGGTCTTAGCTATCCTCTTTTTGCTGAGACATCTTGGCTTCTTGTGACATCCTCTTAACAAAAACTTATCCATGTTTGTGTCTGTGTTAAGAGGGTAGTAAAAAAATTTAAGACCTCTTAGCAAGAAGAGGATTGCTAAGACCATTTCTTGCAATTGGCCCCTGATAACTAATTTCAGCTATTGTCTGCGTCCCAAACAAAAGACTTATAGTTGAAATAAACGTCCCTACCATCAAAACTGAAGGAATTTATTAAAAACTGTAGCCAGGAAAGCTATGATGTCGTTTTGTACTGGAAGTTAACATTCCAACATAGGGAGGCAAAATAATTTGGTTGCGACATGTGTAAAAATTCAAAGAGCGATATATGCAATATGAAAATGCATACTCATTTTTACCCGTGATCTAACTCATGATTTTGCAGTGTACATACAAACACACAGACCCTCAATGCAACTCTGAACTACAAAATAAGTTCATACCACTCTTGCTCAAACTTGTTATATTTATTTGCCTATTTTTTATTACAAATGTCCTCGTACCTATGGTTCATGTTGACAATAACATGTTTTAGCACTTTTCCACAATTTAAGGGGATCTTTATAAAGTATTTAAATTGACCATTGATATCCAAATGCTATAATTCTCTTCTATAGGCTGAGGCTGTTAGCAGACATTGCCAGACGGACAGGACACACCAAGGTCATGCTAGGAGACAATGGAACCAACTTGGCATCGAGGGTACTAGCCAGTATGGCACAGGGTCGTGGGGTTACAGTGCCGCTAGAGGTCGGATTTGCAGACGCCAGAGAGGGAGACAGGACCTTTGTTAGGCCTCTCAGGTATGAATAAATAATAGGGTCTTCATTTTAAAATTAAGTATATTACTTCATTGTCAAATAAATTATGGTACTATCAAGTATGGTGCAGGGTCGCGGGGTTACCGTTCCGCTCGAGGTCGGCTTTGCAAATTCAGAGAGGGAGACTGGACCTTCGTTAGGCCGCTCAGGTACTCAAAATAGGCTCTTCATTTTGAAATGAAGTACGGTACTTTATCATCAATGGTACTATTGAGTATGGCGCAGGGTCATGGGGGTATCGTGCCGCGAGAGGTTGGATTTGCAGACGCCAGAGAGGGAGACAGGACCTTTGTTAGAGCGCTCAGATATGAGAAATAGGTTCTTCATTTTGAAATCAAGTATATTACTTCATTATCAAATGAATTGTGGTACTATGGAGTATGGCGCAGGGTGATTGGGTCACCGTACCTTTAGAGGTTGGATTTGCAGATGAAAATTATTTCATTTTAAAATTTTGCAAATGATATTATTGGTTGTGATAAAAAGGGAAGTGTCTTCAAACAAGTTAGGTATGTACACCACTATGAAAGCAAGCCATTAAAAGCTACCTCTTCCCCCTACCTCTTCAACTTATTCTGTAATATCTATCTTTTAATCGTGCTGTCTCAAAAGGGATTCCCCAGTGGCAATGTCTCCTTGGATGTAGAATCTACATATATGTATACCAAACCTTACAATGAAAGCCAGCCAGTATGCTTGTATCAATGCAGCTCACCTCCATCACATTTATTCAAAATTCCTTCTCTTATTCTCAATTGAACTTGTATCTCTAATTGATAATTCTTTCTCAACAGGGAGTTCCCTAGTCGCGAAGTGTCCTTGTATAATCATCTGATGGATGTAGAGTCTGTATGTATACCAAGCCTTACAACGAAAGCCAGCCAGTATGCAAGCATTAACAAGCTTACGGATGATTTCATCAATGGATTGACAGCAGGGTTTCCATCCACAGTGAATACTGTACTCAGGTGAGGATAAAAGAGAAAGAATATTATTTTTTAATTCATTAAATTTTTTCTTTGGGCTATGACCTAAAGTACAAAAATGTTGCTGAAAAGTAGCAGTACATGCCTTTGCCATGTCAAAATACACACACTATAAAAGATGTCATACAGATTCAGAAGAAAAATATATTTTAAAAGAGATAACACTTTTAAGGGATCAGAGACACATTGACAATATTATTTACGTTTTCTTTCAAAGTCAATTGTGTCATTTTTTAAATTAAATTTAAAAAAATTAAATAAAAGTTAAGTATGAAATAGTACAATCATTATTGGAAGCACAATCCCGAAGTGCTCTTGTTATTGCCCCCCCCCCCTCGCATCATAGATAGTGTTAATGCTTGTAGCGTCGTGGTGTAGTGGTTCGGACTCTCGCCTCTTAACTAGAGGGTCGGTTGTTCGAATCTCTCCCAGGGCGTTAATTTCCTTCAGCAAGAAATTTACCCATAGTGTGCTGCACTCAACCCAGGTGAGGTAAATGGGTACCTGGCAGGATTATTTATTCTTTGACTCATGCCAATTGCGCCGTGAATGGCTGCCGGGCTAAAGCCAGGGTAATAATAATGTAAAGCGCCTTGAGCACTCCGCAGAGTGGATACGTGTGCTATATAAATTGCATCTATTATCATTTTCTTGTACATTTTAATTGGTATTTGAAAAGGAATCCTAATGCATATATTCAATTTCTTCAGAGGATTTGATCCTATTCATTAGCTAATAAGTAAAGACATGACTGATATGGTGATATGTATAGTGTTTGATGATTCTCTTTTCTCTACCCCCCCCCCCCCTCACTCTTTCTTATGCCCCTTCTTGTTCCCACTCACAGGACAGGTGAAAAGCTGTGCAACGTCCAAAGCTCTGGAGATGAGAACAGTTGTATCATGTGTAAGGTGGGTATTCATTCAGAAATCAATTTTTGGTTCCTTACTTACTTGTTAGATTAGCCCCTTGTTCCATAGGGAAGGGCTCTCAGGTAACTCTTAAAGGTAGCCACTGTAGATGCAGACACAATGTGTTCAGGAAGATTATTCCACGGTTCAACCACTCTGTTTGAGAAGAAGTGGCCTAGTATTTCGGTTCTAGAATGTCTTTGAAACAATGTCTTTGAATGCCCTCTTAGAATTTTGTTTAGGGGGAGAAGAATTTTGGATCGGAGTTTTGAGTATCCATTAACCTTAAAAAGGCCGGGGGGGGGGGGGGGGGGGGGGGGGGGGGAACCCCCCCCCCCCCCCTT
>BQKZ01002845.1:0-10848 GCA_036244855.1 Temnopleurus reevesii | reverse complement strand
GGCTATAGAATACCCAAAAAAGCCCGGCTATATTAGGGTTAAAGAACTTGTAAGTGTCTATAAGATCAGTCTTTCGTCTCCTCTCCTGTAGGGTATCCATGCGAACCTCATTGTTCCACAATGAGGTATTTTTTTACAGGAACATTTGTTTAAAAATATGTCAATTTTAGAGTTTATAATATAGGATTTTAAATTTGAGTGTAAAATATATTGCATTGTAAGGGACTTTTGTGTACATATTTTTTCTTGCATCAATATCCATCATATCATTAGTGTCTAAAAAGAAATGGCTTAGTGATGATATGGATTAGTCTCAAATGTGTGTATAGATTTCAGATGAGTTTTGATATTTCTAGAAACATCTGTGATAATTTTTGTTTTGCGTAATATCACCATCAAATCATTTCCAAATTTGAGTGATTTCAGTTGTAGTATTATATATTTCACTTAACTTCACATCCTGAAAAGTAGTGTGATTATACAATTAAAAAGGGATCCTTAGCTTTCTTTGAGTTTCGTAGTTTCATCCTATTTTGCATTCACCACTCTTAAGGCCCGGACACACCAAACACGGCATGGTATCACGGCACGGGATTTACGCACTATCTTGGTTGTTATTGGTCAGCGCGCTCATCCGCGCAAAGGTTGTATAACAATTGGCCAATCACAGGGGGGATAGCGCGTAAAAACCGTCCCGTGATGCCGTGCCGTGTTTGGTGTGCTGGGGCCTTAAATAATTTAGGGACTACTGTTTAATGTATATATGAATTTTTATATGAGGATTTATATTTCTGTAAACATGCCAAATGTAAATGTCTTATCAAGTAAAACTGTAATCATTATCAGGCACAAGAGATTTCAGTTGTTGCATGATAACTCTCGCTTGACTACACACCCTGAAAACGATGAAACAATATAAAATGGTCCCTACATCTCTTGACTAGTGTATATAAACATACTTAACACATTGACTAACAAATTATGTAATTCCCATAGACTCTGTGAAGACAATACCAGGTTCCATTAATCAATGGGTGAATTCCTTCCTGAAAAGAAAATGTCATTTTGCTATTGATTACGATTCTGCTAGGATCAAAGCCAACCTCTTTTAACTTCATTAAAAAGAAAATGTTCTCAATTCACTCTTTTGTAGGCTCCCTTGGACACGACTGTCCCAGCATGCTCTGCCCTAGAGTCTACCCAGCATTCCCTTGGTGAGCTGTCGGAGGCCAAGACAGGGCAGAAGATATCCTCTGGTCAGTGTAATACACAGGGGTCATGTGACACATCAGGTGATCAGTCTTCGACAGAGTGTTGTGGGCAGGGCGATGGTAGCTGTCATACCACCAAGAAAACTATGTGAGTGGTTACTCATTTTTTTAAGAAGCATCTGAGGGATAAAAAAAGAGTGTAATTTGTATATCACTTAAGTATATAAGATTAATCGAAAATAATTTTATCAGACGTAATATGGATTACTAGTGAAGGAGTTAAGGCCCAGGCACACCAAACACGGCACGGCGTCACGGCACGGTATTTACGCGATTTCTCCCCAGTGATTGGCCAATTGTGAAGCATCCTTTGCGCGGAGGAGCGCGCTGACCAATGATAACCAAGATACTGAGTAAATACCGTGCCGTTATGCCGTGCCGTGTTTGGTGTGCGCGGGCCTTTAGAAGCATTTAAATTGATCAATGCACGTAGGGTTACCTTAAAGTTATGCTCTGTGCAAGGCCTATTGAATGTGTGTGCATCCTTGGTGTCCTTCCCGTCATATTACTGTGTGAGTTAGTCTCTGTACAAGTCGTCTTTTGATTCATCATTAAAAATGTTCAATTTTTTAAATTCAATATTTAAAAAACTAAACACCTATTAAATATCCTGTGTTGTTTAGGGGACTTGGTTTTCTGTATATCAACAAAAAGCAAATTGTAACTTTCCTCAAATGCCCTTTAAATGTTTCTTTGCGATAATGCGGAATTCCCAAATCATCAATATCAGCATTCCCATTGAATTCACTTGCAGTTTGTGAATTTCATATGAAAGATTGCATTTCTTGCTGTCAGGCTTGCAATAGCGGATAATTCAACAGGCACAGCAATTTATGTGTTTTCAGACCGGTATTTCCTAGCCATACCAATATTCAATTCTTCTTGTATTTCCTTACAGATCAATTGGAGATGTAGCTCGCTGGTTATGTTACGGATGTAGGATAACAGTGAGAGACATGGTGAGTGATTTATGTAGATGTCAATCAGTTTCTTCCCATGGATGGGAGGAGGGGGGTGTGATTGTTTTCACTAGCAACTACTGTATGAGCTGAAATTAGTGTGGTGGTTCTATTTTTGCTAATTTCGCAGCTTGGGCCTTGCGAAAATTTCCACTCTGTATGATGCATATTCATTTATGTATAAACACTATCAAAAACGTGAAAATAATAATACAGTACCTCACACATTGCGTTTTGTAGTAGTACGATAATGATTTCAATGTTTCAATCACTTTATATTTGCGTTTCTAATCATAATTTACATAATATACTGTTATTATATGGTCATTCTTGAATTAACACGGCAAAATTATCCCGCTATACAGTATATGTAGCAGATTTTCAGCAGCTTTATGAAACATTATCTTGATCTGCCTTGTCTAGTTGAGGACTCTGTATTCTAATATCATCTGCCTCTGCACACATCCTTGCCCTAAACAGGCAGGGACAACAGCATGTGTGTTCGGAAGGGTATAAGATAACCTGTGATTGACTGCTGTCGTCCCTGTGTGTTCAGGGCAAGGTTATATGCAGAGGCAGATGATATTAGAACACAAGAGTCCTCAACTGGGCGGTGTTTCACCAAATCGTTCTTAAGTTACGCACGACTTAAAGATCGACTGGTATCAATTCTTGCGCTGAATGCGCGTACTATTATCAATAATTACGCACAAGAACCGATACCAGTCAAACGTAAAATCGTGCGTAAAGTCTTTCTTATCTTGGTGAAACACCACCCTGGACTTTGATTTGCCTTGTCCAGTGTAACCTGTCTCCTTTTAGACCTTAGAGCAAGTTTTTGGTTGTCATCCACCGACCGAATTCCCATTTATTTGTTCATTTTTTTTGCTTTTTACTTTATAAACTTATAGATTATGAAGTATTGTATTAAAGAGTCATTTGCGATAGTGTATTGCCATATTTGGGGCCCAAGGTAATTATTTTTCAATAGACAGCAATAGCCAAAATCTGATGATGTGTGCGCCTGCCTATATGCTTGTGTTGATGCTAGGCTTGAATTGCCATCCAGTGACCGGATAATGATATTGGAAGCACTTTGGGTGGTTGTAGACATTATAAGGCGATATATGAATCCAAAATTTTATTATCATTATATAACAAATGGGCTTCTAAGTTTTGATCATTTACCATTCCACCTGAAAGAAGACAAAACTGATACTGAATTTAAAATTTCTGGCTTATGTTGTATTTCTATTTGTCTATTTTCAGAAGGGAGTCAAGACTTTGCCAGGGTATGTGTTGGAAGAGGCTGGACGAAGACAGAGAAGGTCAGAGATGAAAGAAGAAATCCAAGACTTCTTGTTGACAGATGACGACAGATAACACTATAAAAGTAACAAGTCATAGATATAAGCATTTTTATGGTGCTGGAAAGGGGAAGGTGGGGGGTATGGGCAAACTCCTGATGAAGATAATGTTACAGTGCAAAATCAAGGTGCCTGTAACATAAAAGATATTGCAATCAATTGTAAAGTCTGTAGGAAATTGTTTCCCATAGACTTATGATTGATGTCAATCGTACAATTGACTTGAAGGCTTCATATTACAGGGCCCTGGTCTTATTTAAGAACCAATGTGGTGTTCATACACCAGGTATTAAAAGAGTCTACCCAAAAGTAATAATCCTTCCACAGGAGCAAAAATAATCATATTAACAGAACAAAAATTGTTCTAGAAAAATCGGACAAACTTATAAGAGAAATTGGCATCTGATGATGTCGCAGGTGCACAACTGACCACTTATTATAATCATATCAATGTTATGAAATGTTACTTTTTCCCAAAAAATATGATTCTCCAGAATCTTAACTACAGGATATCTTCATGATAGACATGCATATCCCCTATTTGCACGCTGACATCAGTGAAAACATCATATTTCCTTTTAAAAATTATGAATTTCACACCATAGATATAAACACAAATGATGGGTAGTAGTGCACCCATGACATCATCAAATTGGCAACATGCCTGAAAATTTTACTGATTTGCTCATTTTCTCCAATCTTTAAAAATGCATTTTTTTTTTAATTACTCGTCTGTTTTTCTTCAAACTTTTTATATTCTCCTCACAAATTTTTTCTCCTTCTTTAAAAAAATTATTTTGGGTTAGACTCTCCTTTTAACACAATGTCAACCATAAATGATTGTAACCTATTGAAACTGAAAATGGAATAAGATTCATCTTACCCACTAAATGTGATGAAAATAGTAAAATGTAATTTGTGTAAGTCAGCACTGGTGTTGCATCACTTTTCTAATGATGCACATTGTAAACACCAAGTCAGTGTTTAATTGAATACCCTGATTTTTTTTTTTTACAATGTATCAGGATGTCTAAAGTATGATAATGCATATATGTTTCAATTCATAAATTTCACTGTGTTGGGAACTTCATACACTGTTTGTACATTGCATAGTAAACCCCTTGCAATCTAAATCTTAATTCCATATGATATTCCACAGACTTAGTGCAATCTAACCTTATGATTGGCCAAAAGCTGATCACATGATGAAATTTAGTCTTAACCTTTCATCGTCCGACATGAAAAGATTGTTACTTCATAAATGTTAATCATTAAAAGCTTGATGCCCTGATATTTGGAAGTATTTTATGCAAAGTTCAAACTACAAAAATTTGTTACCCCTATCTGTGTTTTTATTTTTCTGCACACCAAACTTGTTGATGCGCAAACAATTTATAGGGGCACAAATTATTATTATGTGCAGCAATGAAGTTAATAAGCATCCTTTCAATCAGTTAAATTCAAATTATATCAGAATGATCAACAGGAAGAAGTTACTTTGATGTCAAATATAAAGCAAGTAATGACCTTGTGATTCAGGTAACGAGACAATTAATCACTTTCTCGTCGATCTGAATGCACACTTTTTTTCTCAGCTTTGCTTCAGAAAGAGAGCTGCAGTTCAGCTGCTCTTAGAAGTGATAGATTGTCATGTATCACTGGTAATTGGTTGCTTACTATTATTGTCTTCTCAAATAAGCTCAACAGAAGGGCACTAAATTTTATGAATGTCAGTGAATAATTAAAAAAAAAAAAACAATACATAGTCGCAATGCATTATTTTTTCTTTAATTTGAGGCATTGTAATTGTCTGACCTATGATAAAACTAGCTCATGCATTAGCTTCCCAAACTGGAAGTCACCTTCCCAACCTCAACACATCAATATCGACGGTATCGTGAGATATCATTTGATATCTCCTTATTTTAGTGGTGAGAATTTGAATTTGTTATGGGAGCATCAATGAAAGCATCGTTTTCAGATCTCCTAACTGCAATGGAGACAATAATTATAGAATGTGAAAATAGTAAAAGCCAGTCTTGATCTAAAAACATATTAATAGATGCTGAAAAGTTCTCATGTAATCTCCAATCTCCAAAAGAGTTTGTGTATTCACTGCACTCTTAGTGCTACCATTTTTGTTCTTAAGCCCCAGTGACGTAAAAAGTCTAGAAGCAACAGAATTGAACACAAATTTTTGCCCAGTTGAGTCTTGATTAACCTCATTTGTGTCGCCGAACAAAGGGGCATACAAAAATCAGATCGCAAAGGACTTAACTCAACTAAAAAATTTGTTAAATCATGTTAATAATGTAAAGCGCCTTGAGCACTCAGCAGAGTGGATACGTGCGCTATATAAATTGCATCTATTACTTCGAGCTTCTATGTGACTTGGGCTTTAGTTATTTAAGTGCCTATCACAAGATTTGTGTGAGTATGTTCGAACCGAAAGAATAGATTAATCGATTAGCGTGCAGTACGTGCTGATATTGTTTTTTTGCAGTTCACAAAGTGCAGTTCACAAAGGTTAGAAGAAGAGTCTACCCCAAAATAATATTTCTTCAACAAGAGCAGAACAATTGAATAAACAGAACAAAAAAAGTTTGAGAAAAATCAGACAACTTATAAAGTTCTGAATGTTTAGATATTTTGACAAATTGGCAACTGATAATGTCATAGGTGCACAACTGACCATTTATTGTATTCATATCGATGTCATAAAATGTTACTTTTTCCCCAAAAATATGATTTTCTCAACATTTTAACTATTGGATATTTTCATGATAGATATGTAGACCCTCCTTTTCCATGTTTACATTCGTACAATCTTTGTATCTTTGATGAATTTAGCACCATAAATATAAAGGAAATTCTAGTTAGTTGTGCACTCATTATGTCATCAAATTGGCCACATGTCTAATTTTTTTCACCAATTTGCTCATTTTTGAAATCTTTAAAAATGTATAACTTTTTTAATACTTGTCCGATTTTCTTCAAACGTTTTCTTGTTCTGCTCACTTATTTTTTTTTTTGGCTCCTGTTAAATTATTATTCTTTTGGGGATAGACTCTTCTTTTAATATTTTATGTGCCAACAGTCATATGAGTTCTATCTCGGCTGAAATTAATACTTCCGTCTATAGCATGAATCTTACATCAGCATTCACAGTGAATGCAACACGCAAAGAAATGTGGATGGAATACCCAACGCAATTTAATTATTTTTTTGTGTAATTGGGTATGTAAAATAATTGAAATAATTCTTGCCTTTTCCCAATTCTCATTTAACTGTTTGCAGTAATTATAAATATTCATTTATTACGTTTTATTCTAACAAGGTAGCCCCATCAGTAATCAAAGTAAAGTTCCACCGGGGGGCGCTGTATAATAGGAAATACATACAAACACACATTTTTAAAGACTAAGGGGTGTTGTTCAAAAGTTGCAATTGATTGCAAGTTGCAGTTGATCGGAACGCCCCAATAAAAATCATTGTTTCATGCGCGTCTAATTAGAAGCGCAAACCATGCATAAATGAAAATGCGTATTACAATTTGCAACTAATTTGCATTTGATTTGCGATCAATTGCAACTTTTGAACAACACCCCCTTAGGGTTGTTAATAGAAAGTTGCAATCGATTAATCCACATTGAAATGTGCATTTATATTCGTGCACGGTCTCCTCTTCTAGCAACACACCCATAGCCTGTTCCTCTATTCTGAGTGCAGACGAAAAGCCGAGTAGTATGGAAGAGACTTTTTTATGGGCAAAGACGTGCCACTGATATGGAAGTCATTATTGACAGCTATAAAGATAAGATTGAACAATTGGCAATTTATGGGAAGCTTCACGTTTTATCACCTAAAGTAATTGTGTCTCTTTCCTCTCATATTGTGGATATAAAATTGATACATTATAAAGGAAACATCACGTATGTACTTACCTCCGTTTCACAAATGGGTATTAACCCATTTAGCATACTTAGGTCTATACAGTGGAAACTCATTATAAAGTGATCTGACATAATAAAATATCTGATATAAAGAGGTAACAAATCTGGTCCTAGCTCTTGTTTTTTAAATCTGCTCTATAGAGATTACTGCTATAACAAGGTATTTTTGATGGTCCCAAGCACCTCATTATACTGAGTTTCCACTGTATATTGAGTTTGGATCATCATTCTCTTTTTTTTTTGGGGGGGGGGGGGTCAATTGTTTAAACTAATTAATTGCCATTTAGAATACTGCCAGCAGTTTGTATGGCCTACAAATTTTGCTTAGATGATTCGTCATTTCTACATGCTAGTTCCATGGTCCCTTTAATGATACCACATTTATTTTGTATTGATTATGTAATAATGGAATGTGCAGTGTGCCTGAATACAGGACAAAGTTTATTTCTTTTAATTCATACATTGCAGTATGCATTGTTCTTTTACACACACTCGCAATAAACATTGCAACTAAACTAATTATTACTAGCCAAGATCACCATTAAATTAGCAAATTTAAGATCATTGAATACCTAAAATGTAGCTTATAAGTGATTGAATGATTTCTCACTTTATTTTGATTAAATATGTGGAAGTACGAGAGTGTAGTGGTTCTGACTTTGGCTTTTCAACACGAAGATCATAGTTTAAATCTCATCCATGGTGTACATTTCCTTCAGCAAAAAATTGATCCACTTTGTGCTGCACTCAACCCATGAGAGGTGGGTGGATACCTGGGATTATTTATTTATTTAAATGCTTGAGCACTGATGGCAACAAGCTAAACCTATGGTAATAAAATGCAAAGCCCTTTGAGCACTACACAGTGTCGACTTGTAGGCTATATAAAGTGCATTTATGAATAAATCATGAAAAGAAGAACTCACTGGATTTTTGTGAAAGTTCAAACATCACAGAACCAAAATACAAGAAAATATCATGTAACATTTCTTGTTACCTCAATTACTGCACATTTATTGAATAAATAATTACTGGTACTTAATTTGGGTCAAGTTTATACCCTACATAAGTTATTAGTCATTCTCAAATGTTTATGATTTTTTTTAACCAAGGATTGTATCCGAAAATAATCAAATATACATGTTTTGAATGTCATCAAATAAACTGTGATGAATTTTATACCTGAGTAGTTTTGGTTATTGGATGTTGTATCTTGCTCCAGTACTTATCCTGAAAAGTGGGGCTATTCTTAAGAGGTACAAGTAAAAAGTGATCCCTAACTTTTTAAAAGTAGTATTTCATGGACTCAAGGGGGGGGGGGGGGCAGCTGGTCCCAATTCCTATTGGCACCATAACCTTTGTTCCCTTTGAAGACATAATTTTTAACACCCCTCCCCCTTATCGGCTAAAAGTAGGGTGCTGACGGAAAGTAATGACCTGTTTTTGTCAGCGGAATGAACCCCCCCCCCCCTGTAGTGTATATTTCTGATTGTTATAGAAGCAGGTAGCATACATTTCAATGAGTCTCGTGCCATGCACCTTTTTTTTTTAAACGATCAAGATATAACTCATTGTTTGCTTTATTGTATTTGTGTCCAGTGGCAATACTGAGTCCAAGGGCCAGTTTCTTGCGAGGCCTTTGCAAATATTTGGAAAGACAATAAAAAGTAACAGGTTAATCGTATCAATGCCTATGTTTATCATTTTATCGTGTAGGGCATGCGGCATGGCATTAGTTAGCCTTTCCAATTGTAAGAAATGTTCAGACATATGTGGTGTTGCTCAAAAGTTGCAATCGATCGAAAGTTGCAGTTGATGGGAACGCGCCAATCAAAATCAATGTTTCATGCGCGTCTTGTTTAATGCGCATACCATGCGCGAATGAAAATGTGCGTTACAATTTGCAAAGTTGCAGTTGATTTGCAGTTGATTTTGAGCAACACCCCCTTAGAGCCAAACCTTGTAGATTTCAGAAACTACTCAATTTTATGGAAGCTTATACGTGCAGCGCTGAGACGAGTTTGTACAAGTCGCTTTCTCATCCGAGACAAGGCACCAAGGCGTGTTATACAAGCTCTTCTCTCCTTTCCCACCAAAAGAGTGTACGTTGACGAGTTGAGCATCTTGCCTTTAAGCAGCACATAAAAGATTCTGCAGGAATGTCATATTTTCTTAAACCTTAAAGGGAAACTTCACCCAGACATTGATGTCCGCTCAGCGGATGGAGAAAAATACAATGATCAAATTGTGAAAATTTGAGCAAAATCCGACAATCTATTCATAAGTTATGAATTTTCAAAATTTTGATTCCCATTCCTTTTGGGCTCCTTAGATTGGCAACCTACAGGCACAAAATGGATGCCAACATGGAGAACACTCCGTTCACATTGTATACAAAATGTCACATTTTGTTCCTGTTTAAGAAAGGTAGGAACCAGCAAGATTCGTCCAAACATGCACGCAGAACCAGTATGTCCGTATTATACTTGAAAAAATAAGTAATTTCTTGTAAAGATGAAGATGTGCAATTCTGCGAGAAGAATTTTCTAGAAATAGATGAAAATGTGAAATTCTGTGTACAAAGCGAATTGAGAGTTGGTTGGGAGCCATTTTGTGCCTGTAGGTTGCCAACTTAAGAAGGGGGGATCAAATATTTGAAAATTCATATCATTTGAGTGGATTTTCGGATTTTGCTCAAATTTTCATAGTTTGGTCATTGTATTTTTCTCCATCCACTGAGAGCACACCAATGTGAGGGTGTAGTTTCCCTTATAAGGTTTTTAATCTAAGCGTGAACCATACTATAATCTGCTTGAAGAGTAATTCAAGCCAATTAGAACTTTCTTTTTTCAACGGGAACAGAACTGTAGATAAACCTAGCAAAAAGTTTGAGGAACGGGAAAACTAAATAGATAAAAACATATTTGTAATGACCCGCCCGGGAGGTGTTTCATCAAAATTTGTCGCATCGATAAGGAGTCATTTTCCGACAGTTCCCATATCAACTGTCAGCGATAGTGCTTTTCATACAATCACAATCAAGGAATTTGTCAGCGCTGACTAATTGTCTCTGCGACAAATCTTGATGAAACGCCCCCATGAAATGGTTGTGCAAACAAATCATAAATCAAATCTGCAACTTTGATGACATTACAGTTGCACTTCTAACTTAATTATCCATGAACGATGATATTGCAGAATTCATTGTTTATTAAAGGGGAATTACACCCAGACAATAATGTATGGTTAGTAAATGAAGAAAAATCAGATGAACAAACTGTGAAAATTTGAGCAAAAT
>BQKZ01002844.1:23490-49181 GCA_036244855.1 Temnopleurus reevesii | reverse complement strand
GTCGGATGCTAAAGTGCTGCAACCCGCTTTTCTAAAATTCCGTGCAATGGTTATAATCTGAATCTTCCTCTTTTTTTCCTCCCTCTCTTTCAAAAGTTCCTTGATGCCTGATTTTGATTAAAATGTTTTTATTTTTTCAACAATTCAAACGACAGCTCTATAAATGCTCATCTCAATAGTATGCATGATGATTACAAATCTCTAATTGCGATTATTAATGTCATAATTGTGATGAAATAATATTTTGTGAAGTTAAAAGCCGCAAAAAAAAAACGCTTTTTGTTTATCGAAAAGAATTAGACAGTTTGGCGAAATGGCATTTTAGAAAATTTAAGAAATGACGTATCCCCCTTTTAGTGCAGCCAATCATACGTCAAGGGTCCTGTTGCGTAAAACATTTATTCTATTTTTTTTTAACAAATACCAGAATATATCTTTAAACGAAATTAGCTAAAATTTAATAATCAACCACGCTTTCCACCTATCAAACTTGTTTCTGCCTTCTTATTGTGACGTAACAATGGAGTGTGTAATTGGAGCGTGGGAAAATTCCTTTGTTTACATCCGATCCGAATGATGACGCAACAATCAAATGCGCGCACTGCAAGTAGGTCAATGCGCATGTCTAGTATCACGTCGCGCAGTTTTGCGTCACACGTGCCATAGAAACCAGCGCGCCAAAACAACAGAAACTGCATGAAACCGCCAAATGTGAAAGTTGGCAGAGAGAGTGGATTGAATGACAAAATCTTGCCGCTGTTTTCATATAAAACGTTGGATTTTCGACATTGAAGATTTAGGCATTTACTCTTCCATATTTTGATCACAAGGTATGTAAAAAATTTCCATTAAGCTTTAAACTTTATAAGCTTTTTATAAGGGGGGGGGGGGGGGGTGACGAAAATTAGTTTTGACAGGTGATGGGCGATCCTCGTGGAGATGGTCACGGACGGGTTGGTTATCCGGACAGAGTACCGCGGTATTTTTTATCGTGTTTTTTTTTCAACAAGATGCTACAGAATTGTTTATGAATTATTTGAAAATTATTGTTTATCATTCTGAAGGACAAGGTATATTCCAGATTCAGTGGCCGGACGGTTGCGTTGGTGATATCCGGAAGAATTTTACAATTCTTCTTTCAGCAAGCCATGACATTGACCATTTTATGATTTTATTAAAGGTTGTTAATATATATTTTAAAATAAAGGTCAAATATTCTTGTCGTTTACCATCATTCGACCTTTTATCATGGCCGATTCAAAAGAGACGAATTGGAAGTTTATCTCTGTTCGTCAATCTGACTATTTGATAAAAAATGTTGCAAGTAAACAATATCACTTTGAGAAGTCAAACTCACTCTCTAAGATACACGATAAGATTTGTAAATATTGTAAATACTTTATCAAGCGGGTTCAAGCTAAGTTCAAATCATGTTAGCAAGAAATACAACCAACCGATGTTGTGCGACAATACTCCAATGAGGTTCTGCACACTAAAGGAAGAAGAAGAAGAAGAAATAAAGTCGGGCAGTTTACTTTTGTTAAAGGGGAACTTCACCCAGACATTTGAGTGCGCTCGGTTGATGAAGAAAAAAACTGTGAAAATTTGAGCAAAATCCGACTATCCATTCAAAAGTTATGAATTTTCAAAGTTTTGATTTAAACCCCTCATGGGCTCCTCAAATTGGCACCGTACAGGAACAAAATGGCTGCCAACATGGAGAACTCTCCATTCACTTTGTACACAGAATTTCACATTTTCCTCTTTTTCCAGAAAAGTAGACAAAATTTTGTTTTTTTCAGTTACATATATTATAGCCACATCAATTCTGCAAGCATTCCAGAAAGAACGGTGCTGATTCATCACTTGAAATATGATAGTGATCCATTTTCAATAAATTTATATACAAAGTGCATGAGGAGTTCTCCATGTATGACATCACAGATTATGCTAATTGGCTATACGTTGCCAATTCAAGGATGCCCAGCACAGGTGGAAATGATAACTTTGAAAATTCATAACTTTTGAACGGATTATCCGATTTTGCTCAAATTTTCACAGTTTGTTCATCTGATTTTTCTTCATTTACTGACAGTACATTATTGTCTGGGTGTAATTCCCCTTTAAGCGTCCGCACCTAGGCCTATACAATTGAAAATGATGATGAAAATGATTGTGATGATAATGATGATGATGATGATGATGATGATGATAATTATGATGATGATGGTGGTGGTGGGGGGGGGGGCGATGACGGAATAAACCTTCAAATTTGCATTCAGTTATACCGGTATATCGATTGTGGTTACGTATGTTATGCTAATTATGGTAATGTTTATGCTGCTGCTAATGATGATGATGGTGTTTGCGAAGATCGAAGGTGATGATGATGGAGATGTTGATGGTGATGAAGATGATGAAGATGATGGTGATGATGATGAAGGTGATGATGATGGTGATGATGATGAAGGTGATGATGATCGTGATGATGATGGTGTTTTCGAGGATGGTGATGGTGATGATGATGGTGATGGTGGTGGGGATTTATAGTGTACCATCATCACCATGATCATCAATTTCGTTACAAATAATTTCGATCTATGACCACGTAAAAAATGAAATTCTCTTTCAATTCCCATTTTCAGCACCAGCGTCATGAGTCTCCATCAAATTTCAGTCCTCATCACCGTCATAGCTCTTGCTTCTACAAGAGCCACTGATGACTTCCCAACTCGATCGGGTGCCAGTGATTGCCCATCACCATCGCATGGTTGCCGGTGATGATGATGATTAATATCGAGTGTGGATATTTTATGCTAATTAATGTTTATGCTGCTGCTGATGACGAAGAAAGTAAATTTGAAGATTGTGATGCAAGTGTTTGCGATGATGATGGTGATGATGATGATGATGGTGATGGTGATGATGATGGTGGTGGTGAAGATGACATGTTTGCGATGATGATAATGATGGTGATGGTGATGGTGATGATGATGATGATGGTGATGGTGATGATGATGGTGATGGTGATGGTGGTGATGATGATGATGGTGATGGTGATGGTGATGATGATGATGATGGTCATGATGGTGATGATGGTAATGATGGTCATGATGGTGATGATGATGGTAATGATGATGGTGTTTGCGATGATGAGGAGGAGGATGGTAATGGTGATGATGACGATGGTGATGGTGATGATGATGATGGTGGTGATGATGATTATAGAGTGTCATCATCATCATTTTCGTTATAATCTATGACCACCTGAAAATAAAATTCTCTTTCAATTCCCACTTTCAGCACCAGCGTCATGAGTCTCCATCAAATTTCAGTCCTTATCACCGTCATAGCTCTTGCTTCTACCAGAGCAACTGATTATTTCCCATCTCGATCGGGCACCAGTGGTTGCCCATCAGCGTCGCATGGATGCTGGTGATGATGAATATCGATTGTGGATATGTTATGCTATCTAATGTTTATGCTGCATTATGGTATGATGATGATGATGATGATGATGATGATGATGATGATGATGATGATAGTGGTGATTATGATGATGATAATGAGGATTATGATGATGATAGTGGTGATTATGATGATGATGATGATGATGATGATGATGATAATGATGAAGGCGATGATGATGATGATGATGATGATGGTGGTGGTGGTGGTGACGGTGGGTATGATCAAGTATGTCATCATCGCCATTATCATCAATTTCGTTACAAATTATAACAATCTATAACCACGTGAACAATAAAATTCTCTTTTAATTTCCACTTTCAGCACCAGCGTCATGAGTCTCCATCAAATTTCAGTCCTCATCATCGTCATAGCTCTTGCTTCTACAAGAGCCACTGATGACTTCCCAATTCGATCGGGTGCCAGTGATTGCCCATCAGCGTCGCATGGATGTTGGTGTCACGACAACTATGCCCAGTGCTGGAGAACATACGACCAGTCACAAATGACGGAAGAAGTCGGACAGAGAATTACAAAGCTGTAAGTTTGCTTTCATTTCTCACGACAGTGTTTCTGAAAAGTGAACATCAATTTGATGGAAGCTATTTCGTCTTATTTTTTTCTTTTGAAATACAATTTCTAGGGCCTGTAACATAAACGCTGTAATTAAACTTACGACAAATATTAATCGTAAGTATATGACTCAAAATGTGTATCAAAGAGATACGATTAATTGCACAATCGATCGCATTCTTTAATGTTTCATGTCCCTATTCGTATAACCACAATGACGAATATAGACTAAATACGTGGCCGCGGAACGGGAGGGGGGGGGGGGGGTCTTGGAGGCTGCACCACAATTTTTTTTAGTAACTCGTGTACGTCTATGTATATGATGTCTAAAATCGTTATTTACAGCAGCCGCTGTGCATATGGCAGCCCAAAGCCCTGAACAATAAACATAATACTAGCATAGACCACCGACGTACAAAAAATGGTTTGCATATTTTACAGATTATAAATATTTAAGTTGGTGCGTCGGTGCTGCGGATTATTGCAGACAAAAATGAACAACCAAATTAAAAGAAATAGCGGAAAATCGGACGGAAGACATGAATTCATGAACAAATTGATGGTGTAGATAACCAAGATTACCTCTTGAGACAAATTGTTAACCTGTCGAGTGCGTAAGCATGCAAGGAATTAATTCTCTTTATCGACAGTGCATGCGCGTACTGGGGCTGTTCACAGCACGACGCACATACTTTAAAGAATTGTTTTCCATATCAATATCTAATTTGAACGAGATGTTTTAACTCCATCACTCATCCCCCCCTCTCTCTCTCTCCCTCCCTCCCTCTATCCCTCCCTCCCTCTACCTCTCTCCCTCCCCCTCTCTCTCTCTTTCTACATATCTATTGTTTTCCATATCATTTGTATATATTTGAACGAAATGTTTCAACTCCATCACTCCCTCCCTCCCCCCCCCCCCCCTCTCTCTCTCTCTCTCTCTCTCTCTACATATCTACCTCTCTCCTCTTGAACAGAGAATTAATGCGTCAATCAAGCGCTGAAGTCGAGACGTGGATTCGGCGTATGAGTGCTTTAAGAGATCTAATGTAAGTTCTACATCATTCGATAATGAAATTCACCCACTATTGATATAATTTTATATTCTATAAAATCACTATGGCGGTTTCGATTTCATTCGTGACAGTCACAGTGGACCGGAAGAAGTATATCATAGTTTTACGCGTCTTCTCGTGGTAACGTGCGCAACTACCTGTGACGTAACAATTAGCAGACACGCTAAACTATGACGTGCTACTTTCGGTCAACGTTGTCTTCGTCACAGTTGACTGAAATTGAAAACACCATTTAGGCCTTACGTAAAATGGTCAAATAATTATTTATACGACCACTAGTGTTATTACATCCCTTTAATCCGTCGTCGTGCTCAAACATCTCCCAGTTTAATTTGTGTGTCGACACTCGCGAAAATCTCTCACGTGAGACTCCAATCTCATGACATAATGTCCCTGGATTTCATTCTCAACATTGCAATACATTACATCGGTTTTTACGTTGTCCAAATCGCAAGATGTCCCGTTCCCCTGGAGAAAGTTTCCTCGTGTGTGAACGGTCGACCATTGGAGAGATAGGAATCTATTATTCATCTCACGGCTACCGTAAGATTCACCCATGGGATGTGTAAGCACCGTATCTGTCTCTGGTTCGTGTTATTGGCATAATTAAAAAAAAACGATACAAAACTACAAAATAAAGTGGGTCATGAACAATACAGCCGAACGCCGTGTATTAAACTGTACGGACACAACAATCACAAGCTGGTTCCGATTTGAATAGCATTACAAAGGACCATGGAGTTGGCCTTTGACTTAATTTTACGGGAATAGATTACGTCATGTTTAATGTGCTAAATTTATTTCACTTGTTTGCAGGGTTTCCCAAGATGGTATCAGCCTCGACTGCTCTTGTGATCTCGTCTACACGATAGATGATAAAGATGTGAATTTAGTTAACAAGGGCGAGCTTACCTTCGGCGACTGTATGAACCACGGAATGCGTCGTAGAACGACGCCCGCAAACCACGTCTTTAACCAATGCCGTAAGTCATTTTCCAACTACTTCTAACGGCCCGGGCACATCAAACACAGCACGGCATCACGGCATGGTATTTACGCGATGTCTGTCTTGTGATTGGCCAATTGTTGAATATCCTTTGCGCGGAGAAGCGCGCTGGCCAATAACAACCAATATACTGTGTAAATACCGTGCGGTTATGCTGTGCCGTGTTTGGTGTGCTGGGCCTTAAGTATTGTGTGGCCTAGACCTGGTGACGAGAGTTCCCAGAGGCCATTTAAATGAAACTTTGTCAGGCACAAAATTAGTCAGCGGAGACAAATCCAGTGAATTCCTTTATTCTGATTAGCTTAAAACCACTGCCACTGACTGTTGTTTTAGCAACTGTCGGAAAATCCGCTCTTGTCGCACTGACTAACTTTTATGAAATGCCCCCCCCCCACCGGTTTGTCTGGTGATCGAGGTCATGGGTTCATATCTAGGGTTGTATTTCATTAAGCCGTTTGTAGAGCTAGAGGTGCGCACGGTTGATAACCAATTGCTTTTCTCAATGACCCCATCGATATTTGAATTAGCACCGAAAAAAGTTCCTCAGTCGTGCACAGATTGGTAGCTCTGCTAACAGTTTTATGTCACTGAACACAACTCCCGCCTCGTCTACCAAGGACTTTAAAATGAAATCTGCCATCGTGCCAGGCGTTTGAAATTCTAAAATAGACTTGGATTATTGGAAGAGAAAATTTCTTTAGTTATCAAAATATAAGCAGTTCCCCCTTCTATTGCTATGCTTCACATAGTGATGTTCCCAGTGGTTACATAAAAGTGTCTCACAGCGCGTAAACAATTATACATTTCCATCGACTCAGATAACCAACTGTAAAATTAAGCTAATACGGATCATAAATTTTAAGTTTCCAAATATTCGATGCTCGTCCCGACGTCCCGATTGGGATTTCTAATCCAGGACATTGTCCCAATATCACACAAAATGCACCCTAAGTAATGAAGGTCATTACTGGCCTCGCACAGAAGGAAGAATATCGCGCAAACTATACCGAATGGACTTTCATAGTGTTGGCGCGACTCTTCGTGTGAAGTATCTCGATAAGAAAATTGACAATATTGACATATTATAACCGAGTCTTCTTTTTGATCGTCTTTACAGGTGTTCTTCGCTTCCAAGACATTGAGACACGCAAGCGAAGAGACACCGCCGACGGTAAAAGCGACGATGACGTCAGTAAAAGAGCGAGTCCTCGGAAAGGAGACAAACCAGCGGGCCACAAACTGAAGGACCTGGCACCGAAGCTTCGCACAGATCATCTGGTTGCCGTTGAAGGTGTCGAACAAGAGAAGCACCGTCCAGCATCCGAGTTTGTCAACTTTATCTCCGGGCGCCGTCGGTTGAGGCGATCGGCTGACGCGGTCAACGACGCCGGTGACGACTCGGAACGAGGCGGACGACAGAAGCGTCAGTACGGAAACAACATGATGAACAACTACCCGATGAATCCGGGGATGGGCGGCGGTAACTACCCGGCTCCTGCGGTCGGCGGCGGACAACCGCAGCAGGGATACATGAACGCTGCTCCGGGGATGGCGGGGTCGGGGCCGAACGCTGGAGGAGGACCGCCGGAATTCGGCCAGATGACGGATGATGAGGTCATTGAGATGTCCGTTGATGATGATTACAGCGCCGGAAGCGCTTTGGAGGGCGAGGGAACAATCAGTGCAAAGAGTATGTATCTTTATACATGTATGTTTTTATCTTGATACATGTATGTTTTCGATGTGGTTATTCCAGTTGTTGGAGTAGCAGGAATGACCCATTCAAATGTTCTAATAACTGGGTCTTTCGATCGGTGGAGCACTGAACATTAAGCTTTCCAACCGATCACACGATTGATATCCATCAGTTCATCGCAAGTCTATGGTAAATCATGTACAAAAGTTTGCGATTGATTGCAAACTTGTTTTATGTTACAGCTAGGTTCCCGGAATGCTGTATTTCGATTGAATTTCGTAATGGGGACTATACTCAAAACGCTTCTTTGATTGCATGATGTGCAAGCTGTTGAAAGAGCGTTGACTTGGCTGCACTGGGCAATCAAAATTATTGTTCCATTCACGTTGTACATTAGAGGGAGTTTTGCATTTGTTACTTGTGATTTATAAAGAGCTTTGCCGATCCTTATCTTTCATAGTTGCCATTAGTTTTTTTTTTCTGTGCACGCGGAAGATTAATACTTTAATTTTGAAGTTATCTTGTTGACATGGTTGATCACACACAATCGTACAATTTTATTACATTTCCACATTTCAGAGGCGCAGAATTTCGTCAAAGCTATTGTTCGCGATCTATAGCTTGCTACTTCAAAGCTTTTTTGCTAATGAAATACAAATATTCAGGCACCACTGCCCCACCATTTTGATCTCCTCTCTTGATTCGTGTCGATTTTGAGATATTCTGCAGGTCCAGACTCTTGACTTGGTTGTCCGCAATGTGCATAGTACATAATCAAGAGTGTATTTTTAGACAACTTCACAATATCATGAATAAACCATAAAAGACGTCTGTATTTTCAGACTCTGTATACGCACTACAAATGCATTGCACAAAATGCAACGCCAAAAGCCAATGATCTGTGCTTGTAGACTAATTTTGAGCGGCTTCTTCCTCTTATATGATTTTACATTCTTACTGTATTCTTCCAAAACATCCTTTCATCCACACAGTGATGGAGAACATCAAGGCTGTCCTCGGTGCAACCAAGATCGACCTCCCTGTTGACATCAACGACCCTTACGATCTCGGTCTCTTGCTCCGTCATCTCCGACATCACTCCAACCTTCTCGCCAACATCGGCGATCCCGAGGTCCGCGAGCAGGTCCTCAGCGCGATGCAGGAAGAGGAGGAGGAAGAGGAACGAGACGCTGCCAACGGTGTCCGGGAGAACGTCCTCACCAACCTTAACGCGGGACAAGGAGGATTTGGTGGTGGTGGTGCTCAAGGAGGGGTGCAAGGAAGACCCGGAGCAGGTCCAGGCGGTATGGGCGGGGTCGGTGGAGGGGGTGCAGCTGGTGGACCAGGCGGAATGATGGGTCCCCAGGGGATGGGTGGCCAAGCGCCTGCATACAATGGGGGCTATCGACAAGGGTAAAAAGCCCTACTGGATCCGAACATTTCGGGGCAATCACTGTGAGCAGGTGGGACAAAGGATTTTGACAAAGTAAACAACTCCGTTCAAGCATTTACAATAACTTAACGCTCACATAAGAAAACGCTTCCCGTTAAATTAAGTGACGAGATAGATGCGACACCTGTTCCACATTTATCCACAGAATGGGAGGGAAGTAAATTCATTTGTGTGTGTATGCTTCAATGGAAGTTGTTTCCTTTGTCCAAATCCCTTGTCTCTTCTGCTCATAGTGAATAATTAATGCCGTGTCGATGAAAGGGTATCTTTGCATCGGTATTGAATGAGTATGGGGAACGGGATCATTTGGGAGGGGAGGTGCAAATGAAAGGCGGAACCTCGAATAATTTATGTATCCATCTTTTATTGACAAGATATCCTCATCATCATGTTAGCTGAGATGGGTACGAAAAAGATTTAGCCACACGAGGATTTTAAAGTATATTCACAAAAAGCATGGGATAAAAAAAAATCTCGACAACAACCTACAAAGAGAATACAGAAAGAGGGTCAAGGCGGAGGAGGTGAACAAGAATTTGCCACATTTATTACAAATTATTTAAGTGAAAACCCAATTTATTATGGTAAAATTTAGGCCAAATACAGAGTGACCTACTTTGGTTCCGAATGGCGTGTAAGAAACGGGTCATTTGCCTTTTTCTGTGCTTCCTGTTATTAGCGTGTTTTCGAAATCGGTAGATGGAGGTGTATGGACGGTACAAGATGAGTGCGCAACTGCAGTGCGCAATAAGATATGCCTTTTATTGCGCATACTAGTTGTGTATTCGTTTTCAACCTTCCACAAGCCTCCGCCCAACATTTTCGAAAGCATACTTTATTAATACATATCCTAACCTTAAACAAATGATTTCCATATGCCAGGCGGAAATTATGGAATTATGAAAAAATGGATTATTTCTATGTATTATTAATGCAAACATGGATATCAAGAATATATGTACAGATTATGAAGCTTTTCCACGGGGCAAAGCTTTTGCCGAACAATCATTGTAAAGAAGTCGTATTTTTCTACCAATGGTGTTTGTGTTATTCATAATAAAAATTATGCTTGGTATTTCAAACACCAGTTTCGATTCAGACTCATTCTTTGAAAGTCAGAGTCCTCAAATGGATTTTTATTTGAATTCATAATTTATTTGTCCATTTCACGATTTGAGCATGAGAGTATAATGATTTTGCAACAGGAATAACAATATTTACTTGGCTGCACCAATCAACACGACCTATGAATACACTTAGCCAATTTCTGTCTAAGTCAAATTTGGAAACGACAGAGTGTTAAAAAAACCAAAACTTTTACATTTTCGAAAAGTCACTCAAAATTCAGTTGAAAATATATTTAGGATTTTTTTCATGTTTGAATATTTTTCTCCATTATGGGCTAACTTACAGGGTGTATAGTGGAGCGCTTGCAATTGAACAAACGAGAGACATCTGGCAACAACTGAATTAAATAATGGTTGCATTAAAAAAAATATGGACGCAACCCGAACTATATTTTTTGTTATATACATCTAATATTTGATATTTCAAGATAATCAACATATTAGTAACAATAAACTATTTTCGATTTTCATGTTGACGTGACAGTCGACGCATATACATATTGGAGGTTTCGATTTCATTCGTCGCAGTCACAGTCGACCGGAAGGAGTACGTCATAGATTTACGCGCCTTCTCATTGTTACGTGCGCAACTTTCCGTGACGTAACAATGGACAGACGTGCAAAACTATGACGGTCGACGTGCTTTTCGTTACAGTTTATTCAAATCGAAAACTTCATATTTCCTCGTTTTCATCTCTGACGAGCCCACTTCTCGACATGTCATCATGTCCTATTATATGACGTCATCTAACGCAGAAGACGTGTTTCACCTGCACTTCCAGTCGACTTTGACGAGGGCACGTCAAATCGAAATCTCCGTATTCCCACTTTTTGCATGCAGTATCAGAATCCGAACGCATACACACAAAGCAGGGGGATAACAATACCCAATATAATCGGCTTATACAAACATGTTTAGGGTCTCATGCACAGCTGATTTTAAAACGTGAAAACCAAAAGAATTAGCAACGTTGCTGAACTAAAGCAACGCCCTCTAATGTCAACAAAGAACCATAGACCTAAACTTTCTTGCCGACGAGGGTCCAAAGTATGTTGTTCCAAAGGCTACAGTACAATCATTTAAAAAAAAGAAATAGAAATTATTTAAATATAACAATAACACCTCATCTAAATAAACGCCTTTTGATCTCGACAGAAAGTCATAAACTTTCTTTCCAAATGGGGTCCAAAGTGTGTTGTACCAAAGCATATATCGTACGACCATTCCTTTTTTTAACTAGTTTTCTGGATGTAAACACATGAAACGAAACGTAGGTTTTGGAAAACGGTTTTAAGCACGACATCTGTTCAAGGGGAATTTACAAAGGCAAGGTAACCAGTTGATTTCATGGCATTATATCATATAATTTTGTTGATTCCTTTTTTCTTTAATATTTGAATATTATTCTATTTCATAAAACCAAGGGGGTATGTGTTGTTAAAAATCAGCTGCAACTTTGCAAATTGTAACGCGCATTTTCATTCGCGCACAGTATGCGCATTTAACAAGACGTGCATGAAACAATGAGTTTAATTGGCACGTTCCGATCAACTGCAACATGGCATCAATTGCAATTTTTGAACAATAACCGCTAAGGCTGACCTTTGCGTGTTTAGTCTGCGGCGGCCCAGCGTTTTCTTTTTTCTTTTTTTTTTAAAGGTCCACTTTTATGACAATATATGTTGACTTGTGATGATCTATGATACCCTTACCATCACCTTTGTGAGTGAGAGAGCTCCCAAATGTTTCCCATATATTTTATAATAATTTTTCTTTATATTTTAGAGAGACATTTTGGGAACGCCCCTAAAAATTCTCTTCATATGCAAAGAACTGTATATGAGGTCATATACAGTACTATGCATATGAAAAGAATTTTTAGGGGGCATTTGTGGAAATCCCTTGGAGAGGAACTTATTTGATTTACAAAAGATATTAAGATGTAATTACACCTGACATGAACATACTTTGAATCATTCTTCATTATGTCTTATGTTAATTGGGAAATATTTACAACTGCCCATTATTAAGAGAGGTTAACTTGGTGAACAATAAAGATGGAATGCAATTACTGCTCAATGGAGTATGAAGGGAATGTTTCCACAATTCTATCAATAGAAACAACAGGCTCAATTGTGGAATGATTCAAGGTATGTTCACGTCAGGTGAAAGTACGTTCTAATATCCTTTGTAAATAAAATAAGTTCCTCTTCAAGGGATTGCCACAAATGCTGCTAAACATTCTATTCATATGCATAGTACTGTATATGACCTCATATACAGTACTCTGCATATGAAGAGAATTTTTAGGGGCGTTCCCAAATTGGCTCACTAAAATATAAAGAAAAATTATTATAAAATATATTGGACACATTTGGGAGCTCTCTCATCGACAAGGTTGATGATAAGGGTAACATACATCACCACAAGTCAACATGAATTGTCATAAAAGTGGACCTTTAATAAAGACGCTTCCCGGACGCAGGTCATGCGGAGGACTTACCGTCGGCGTACGCTCCTTACCAAACGCTCCAAGCCAAACGTTTGTCTACCGTCCGATCCGCGTATGCTGTGTGCAGGAAGCGTTTTTAATTTCCAAAAACGCTGGGCTGACCCAGGCTAAAAACGCAAATATGTGAGTGGAATTTTAGTGTATGTTAATTGACCATAATTGCAAAAAAAAAATGAAGATTAGCCATCATTTCGACCGATAGGACCTACATTATCTCTTCAATGTATTCTGTTTTCCGAAGAATTGTCAAAGATTTTTGAAAGGTTATAAGTATTGTAAGTTGTTGAAGCAGTCGTTTCATTTTATTTCCAGCAAAATAAAAACAATCGGAAAATAAATGCAATACACATAATTTAGGACAGTACCATTATTTTTTGTTCAAAATATTAAGTTTTGAAATTATACATTAGTGTAAAATCTTAGTAATGAGAGTAAAGGAAAATTATATTTTGTGGAAACGGGGAGATCCACTAAAAAGCACATATGTTAGCTGTAGACAACTCTACTTAAATAATATCTAGAAATAACAATTTGGAATATTATAGAGTACCGGTATATATTTTGAATATGCAGAGTGAAGAGAGAAAGAACTTAATCCGTGGGTCGATCAAATTATTTTTGATAAACAAATGAAGTGCAGTAAAGGATTAAAAGTCATAATGCAAATAGGGAAAACTCTATCAAGAAAATACGTCAAAGTTGATTATTTATTTAGGCTACCATCGATAACAACAACAACAAGAACAACAACTAGCACAAATGCTGTTTATGTTATTGTAGCGAACAGAGATGTCAATCTTTCGAGAATATACAAAGGGTGTATTTCCTTTTATATATAAAACTTTCGTTATAGCTGAATGGCAAAGAGTGTGAGCATTGTCATGTTTTTACATCATTTGGTTCAGTATCATAGATAGATAGATAGATAGATAGATAGGTTTAAATAAAATCTATCTATCTATTGGGGTGTTGCTCAAAATCAACTGCAAATCAAGTGCAACTTTGCAAATTGAAACTCGCATTTTCATTCGCGCATGGTACTCTGGTTTTGATTGGTGTATTCCGATCAACTGCAACTTGGAATCAATTGCAACTATTGAGCAACACCCCTATCTATGATGAAATCTTTACATTTTTATGTTGACGACATTTGGAACGACTGGCATCTCTGATCTCAGGGCCCCAGCACATCAAACACGTGCAGCACGGCATCACGGCACGGCACGGTATTTACGCGATGCCTCCCCTGTGATTGGCCAATTGCTGAGCATCCTTTGTGCGGAGGAGCGCGCTGGCCAATAACGATCACGATACTGCGTAAATGCCTTTCCGTTATGTCGTGCGGTGTTTGGTGTACCCGGACCTTTAAAGGAGGCTTTTGAAACCGTCTTATTTTTTCACTCGATAGATTAAAACAGAACTCCTTCGACAATGTCTGAACCGCTGCGACTCGGCGTGTGGGACTACCTCGTATTTGCCGTCATGATGACACTTTCGGCAGTCATCGGCATTTACTCGGCATTTTCCGGGGGTCGACAAGAAACTGCCGAAGAGATCATCCTCGGCAATCGGAAGTTGAACCCTATTCCGGTCGGGCTATCGATCATGGCCAGCACGATATCGGCAATTTCGGTTATTGGTACACCGGGAGAGATTTATTCTTACGATACGATGTTTGGATGGATTATTGTATCGTATATTCCTTCGACTATTCTGGTGGCCCTTCTTTTTATTCCTATGTACTTCCGGGTGAACATCAAAAGCATCAACGAGGTTAGTATTTATACGCGTGTCAGATCATTTTTGAGAACTGACTATTGTTTAAAATCATCTGCAAATCAAATGCAACTTTGCAAATTGTAACGCGCATTTTCATTTGCGTACGGTGTGCACATCTAACAAGACGCGCAAAGAACATTGATTTTGATTGGTGCATTCTGATCAACTATAACTTGCGATCAATTGCAACTTTTGAACATAACCTTTTAGCCTTTCTCTTCCCCTCCAAGTTCTAGATTCCTGGCGAAACTTAATAGGCGACAGAAGGGATGTTACTACAAAAATGTTGATTGGCTTGTTCGGATCAAGACTCCAAAGGCATATAGCCTTGGGTTATGGAACAGCGAACGCTTGGTTATAATCATATAAAATAAGGGTTCGTAATTCGGAAGGTTAATTAATCTGGAATTGAAAGAAGAATTGTCTTTCAAAAGGTTCACGAAATAGTTTAAGTATTCCAAAAAACAGAAATACTTCCGTTATCTTAAAACAAGATTGGTGTCAGTCCAGTAATTCACCCTATCGCATATAGCTCTCCGAATCTGAACGCATGTGGTGGACTAGTTATTTTGGCCCAGATTCTTGTCACAGGTACTTCCGGTAACATTCGCGCTTTTTCAAAATTGTATTGCTTTCTACGCTAAACTTCGTCACGGGCTTGTAGTGTCATATTTTTTAAATCTATTTTCCGAGTAAAAGCATCGTTTTATATATTTTTCTTTCATATCTGCATTTATTTGTTATATGGGTTTCCAATGTGAAGCGGCCCACTGCTGCATGGGCTTCCGACGCAAAACAAAGAAATTACGCTAAATACCCATGGATTTAAATTGTTTAGATAGAATACAGTGAAATCTAGATAGCGCTCGCTTTATCCCGGAAGTGAGCGCGCCAAAGTCAAAGTGCGTGATATCGATATGACAAGGTGATATCGGGTGATATCGGCTATATGCGATAGGGAGAAATAAATAATAAATCAATAATAAATAAATAATGAATAAATAAGTAAATAATAATGATAATGAATAAATAATAATAAATAAGGTTTATTCTCAGGATGTTCGAAAATCCGAAAATGATACTAATATAAACATATATAACGCTTACTATATGGGATGTTCGAGAATCCGACAATATAATGAAGTTTATAAACGAACCTTACAATATTTTATTGTTGTTTGAAAGAAGCTCTGGAATGGTGATTCACAATATCATATTCATTCCAATTTATAACCAAAGTATTTTTTCGCTTATTTTCGAAATGTTATACTACAAGCCAGAAAGTGCCAAAGAGTGCCAATGAGTGCCGATAGTACTTTTCGGCACTTTTCGGCACTTTTTAAATTTTTTGGCCATTAGTACTGCCCTTGTCGAAAATAGCTGGAGAATGGAGATCAGTGTACTTTCTCGGGATTACGAACACTCCTTTATTCCCTAATTATTTTCATTCAAACGTGGATAAATTATTTTCAGTTCCGCCTCCCAACCTAGACGCATAACCTGTAAAAGAAACATTGAAATATATGCAATACGTAGTACCAAGGAGAAGAGAGCACCAAGCTTCGACGGTAAGACAGGGCTACTCTTAAGGCCCCAGCATACCAAACACGGCACGGCATAACGTCAAGGTATTTACGCGCTATCTCCCCTACATTCTTTGCGCGGATGAGTGCGCTGACCAATAACAACATACCGTGTCGTGATGCCGTGCCGTGTTTTGTGTGCCCGGGCCTTTATTGCCCTCCTCCTCCTCGGTCAATTAAAGAACGGGTAGAATATAGCCCATTTTTATATTCCGTAATTGAATTAAAATCGCGGGATAATATGATCACTATGCATTCTATAATCAAGGATTATATGGTATACATTGATGCATTAAATTTGAGTCGAATAACACTCGCTATATTTTTTTTCTTCTTCTTCCTACGCAAAGAACAGTAATTTTGTTTTATTTCTTCCTCTCCTTTTATCAACAAAGGTACTTTTATACGGTCTTTAATATATCAATCTTAGCAGCCAATTCTGAAAAGCCATCTGTTATGTTCAATAGATCTTATGGTATCCTGAAAAGGCCAATATTTTAATGTACACTGTTCGCTGCAGCTGCGGCACCATATTCGGAGCATTTATCAATGTTCCTTTGTAATGCTATTCAAATCGGAACCTGCTTGTAATTGTTGTGTCCGCACAGTTAACTACACGGCGTACGGATGTATTGTCCCATGACCCACTTTATTTGACGTAAAAAGTTTACATCGTGTGAATTATTTTCATTTTCGGATTACTTCACCTTTGAAATAACTAAACGTTTTTGTTTTTTTTTACTTTTCACACTGTATACCAGTAATGAAACCTTGGTATGACAAATATGACTAACATCTCTTTATTTTTATTTCACATGTGTATTTTCTTTCATCAATTGTAATCAAACCATCACTAAATTTCTCTTTGACTATAATTTGCTTGATATAATATAAATGTTTACCATTTTATTTCTCTTCATATTAACAAATATTGACTTTTTATATTTAACGAAGTTTAATAGATAAATCTGCAAATATTCAAATCTCCAAACTTGCGAAATAAGGTCGTATCAAATTCTCCCAAGTCTGTAAACGTTTAGGAGCGAATGAGTTAAATCATGCAATAATAATTGTATTTACTGTCAATGTACTGGCATGTTCTTAAGTTCGCTTTTCTAGTTTTGATCTCATATTCTGCTTGTCCATATATCGTTTAGCTGGGAAACCATTTATTGTGTATTGTTAGAGTAAACAATGACCTTTTCAATTGATTTTACAGTATCTGAAACTACGGTTTAACAAGACTATGCAATTAATTGCGACCGTTAAACTCCTGCTTTCGACTGTAAGTATACATTATATACCATACATCTGGGATATGCTAATTGTTCAATCTCTTTTGTTCTGTTCATATATTAAATCATTTAGGACTAATATGTCGGGGTCTTTGTAAATTTACTCGTTGTCGATTAAAATTTCTGCAACGGGCTTTCGAAATTGGTAGACAGAAACTTGTGAAGGGTAGAATATCTTGGAAGAGCCAACAATTATGTGTTTACCTTTGTTAATAATATACAGAATTTATATAGCGCTTAATTCCAGAAAAGGTTCAAAGCGCTTTACAGTATAAACATAACAAATACGTATAGATTAAATTGATAGCAAGTACAAACTAATTATTATATATGAATGAGAATTATCAAAACAAATAGAAACATATCAAAACAAGCAGAACNCTAGACAAATATTGGTGGAAAGATCGCTTCACAGTAAACTGATCAAACACTCCTACTCCAAGTGTGCACCAGTACTTTTCTTAGACCAAACCTCTTGAATCGACCGAGGATTACAGGATTACCTCTCCTCGTATACTGATGATGATGATGATGATGAACCATTACGAATCTATACCTTGAACAATGCACACCAACTTAGCTTTAATGCGCGCTACAGAGGGCCTGTACACCTGCGAGGCCGCTTACTTGGGCTAATAGTGTGCTTTTGCAATTCGAACAATACATGTGCACATAACGGCACAAAATCAGCCAGCATTGGCCGTTCTTGACTCTCTCCGCTCGCGTTCTCCATAGACCCTAAATTGTAAATTGTCATTTCGCATGTTTGTGCTGAATGCGGTAGCCCAAGCGAGATTGGTTCGATGAATAAGCCTTTGTTACGTGATTGCTGATTGACAAGCGCTATTGTCTAGCGATCTTGCGATGTACGTTCTCAACAACGCAGGATCGCCAGACAACCGGCCTGGATTTGGGGACTTTTTGCCGTTTTGCACACAAAATTTGGCATGCGAACATAGATTTTATGTCCTGCGTTGTTCAGAATCGACTTGCGAAAGTCTGTAAATAATTCGGTACAGGACGAGATAGACCTAGCTGCGCGTAAGTTAGTATGGTATGAGCATCCTCCTCTGCGGTTGTGCTGAAATGCTCATCTGCACTTCATTGACATACTCAAACTCGCACTCGTTGAAATGAAATCCTTTTTTTTCATGAAAATCACCAACTGTGTGTTAAGTGAATGGGATGCCAAATATTTTGAAACACAATAAGAGGGGTGTACATGTATATCTTGAATCTTGAATAGATAATTCCGAATTTCATAAAAAATGATATTTTTCGGTGCTAATGCACTTTTGCATCAACCCGTGTACGTGTATAGCGTGTGCGGCAAGAGTATCAAGATGTTTCGTTCTTAAAACGTCCCGTCATGTGTACACCTGCAGCAGTGCAGGCTGGATACGAAAGTGCATTAGCGCCTATTTTTCTTGGTCAGGTTTTGCTGAGAAATTTGTCACACCTACTCCTTTGGATATCTGTGATAAAATTATGTCAAAATCAAATAGAATATTCATTGACTTCATGAATTTTCAAAGCTGAAACGTCTTACTTGCAGAATACAACGCAACCACGAGAGGGCCGTTGCACTTTCGTATCAAGCTGTTTGTATGGAGATGCCTCGTTCTTTACATGTCCCTCAGTGTGTTGCATTGTATTCTGTAAGTACTCTGCTGAAACTTTAAAAATGCAGACATTAGACCTCCCATCATGAAACTTTAGATAATCTGCCTCTTGAAATTTTGATCAATGTTAGAATTTTGGCACACCCAGAGAATAGCGACCAGATTGCGTACGCGCGCCATGTAAAAATTGTAAACATCGGCAGCAGAAGTCCAAAATACACACATGTAACCATCCATAAAAACAAGTCTAAAAGCGACTTTTATTACATTTTATAAACAGAATAATGGTTTTAAATGTTATTTTATTTCTCCTCCTTCCATATTTCATGAAATTCGTTGAAAATTGAATCGATTTTGGTGTTAAATAGTGTAAACTTCAGCCAACTTTACAAATGCTTGTTCGAATCTGGTGCAAAAAAAAAATCATCGCCGACGCACCACCTCACGCTTCCATATATAGGATTGTACACAAATTGAATACATCGCGCGCATCTGGTCGCTATTCTCCGGATTTGCCCACTTTATTTTCATGAACATTTCGTCAGCGTTTTTTTACAAACCGACCAGTAACCCCGAAATAGCGCCAAGTACAGTGGCATCAGTATCATGTTATTTCAATATGATTCATTTCAATTTCATTGCTACTACTGGGGCCTGTAACATAAAAGATGCAATTAAACTTACAATAAATATTTATCGTAAGTCTATGGCAAAATGTGGACCATAGAGATGCAATTGATTGCAAGATTTATTGTATCGCTTTTATGTTACAGGCCCCTGGTGTGGCAACCACCCCTCGCTTGTAGGCCGGCTCGTAAAAATTGGTGACGAATTGTGCCGTATACATTATTTTGTAATTATTGCTTTGTGCAATTCATATGCAATTCAAGTTACACTTTTTGTCATTTTTAGTTAACGGAAAAAAATAACAAATAAATTGAAACCATATTGTGATTGATAATGACGATTATTGTTACAATACAATTGCGTTTTCATCACTTTTTTAGGGAATGTACATGGGTATCGCATTATACACACCGGCTCTTGCCATCAATGCGGGTAGGTTTCATAATACAATCAATCCTGCTTTAATGACCACCTGTATAGAACGACAACCCGTCTATAACGACCACCTTTCTTGACTCCCTTGGATGTAAATTGCAGGTAAATGAATGGGTCTAACAAACCATCTGCTCCTAAAGACCACTTTTCCGGCACCCTTATAGGTGGTCTTTATAGACAGATTTGACGTCATAATCTTAATCTCAATTAAAAGCAATCAAACCTGTCTATAATGACCACCTATAAGCGTGGCGGAAAAGTGCATGCTGTCTCTAATAACAGGTGGTTTCTATAGATTGGTTCATTTACATGCAATGTGCGTTCTAGGGAGTCAAGAAAGGTGGTCTTTATGAACAGTTGGTCTGTATAGACAGATGGTCTTTCTATACAAGTGGTCGCTGAAGCAGGTTTGACTGTATTATACTTTTCATCATTATTAATTTCATATCGATTATAAATCTCTTTTAGACCTTCATGATGTTATTCTTTTAAAGCTTACTCATATCAATTCTAGACGAAGTTTCCTTACCATATTTGTCTTCCGTTTTAAAAACAGAATATGATTTTTCGACTAGATTCGATCACGAAACANGCCAGACAACAGCGGCAAAGAGCAGAATTCTACAACGGTTTTTGCTCAATCCCACGTCCGTCTTAGATGCTGGAACGTAGCCAATCAGATGCGGCCAAGCGTATCACGTGCCTATTATGCAAATCTTTGGATTTCGGCGTGAAAGCTCGACTCCGGACGTCACACTCAATTTGCATACTGCCGTTGAGCGAGTAGCGTAACAGAAGTTAAGAGCAATGGAGAGAATGAGGACGGGTTGGCAAGAACGCAGGAATCTGACGAATTCTCCCCTCGTTGAGCGCTTTGTTGTCGAGCGTAAACTCGGGAATAGTTTCTGCCAAGCGTATGCGACTTTTTCATTCCATTATTCTTCCATTGTCCTTCAGCAAATTCGAAATATGATTGTTGCTATAGCGGCATCATGCAACAACGGTCACAAACTATGTTTGCTGTCCAGCTAAATAGTGGTTATTTTCCAAATCACTCCACCCTTTCGAGAAACAACTCAAAACTCATCTTCATAATTCCTTATGTAGTTTGATATAGGTCTTTATAAGCATAGCTTCGTATCTTATTTAAAAAAGTGCAAAATAAAATAAAGTATTATTATTATTATCATTTCATTATTTTATTTCAGTCACCGGAATGAGCATGTGGGCCAGCATATTAGCTACGGGAGCAGTGTGTACGTTTTATACAACCATAGTAAGTATATTCTTTTCTCTAGAGCGGGGAATAGAGCTACCGATGGTATTTTGTGTGGAGTGTGAATTCGCATTCATATTGCATGTGAATAGAAGAAAACGATGCATGGGGCTAGTTTTGTTCTGCGGTTTCTGGGTCGATTTTATTCACACAAACTATGAATATGCTCTAATATGCTCTCGGAAAATTGCATTATAGATACAATGCAGCTCACAGGCTCAAATTCTGAAAACTGTTTTATCAGTTAGCAAAAATATGTAAATTATCATAACAAAAAGTGCTTATTGCGTGCAATCGGCATTCGTCATGAAAACAGAATTTGAACTCTGAAAGCATCATCTCTACCAGATGTACACGAATAAGCTTATTGTATTTATTTTATTCAGTTAAATTGTAAAGCTCTGAGGAACGCTTTGTTTTTAGCGCAAGAGGAATAATTCATATGGTACTGTCATATTAATTCGTTCACAAAATGATGGGATATTGATAATCTATTATCGCCATCTTGAAGAGGGACATCATTTGAACAAATTGGCAATTTTCATTGGGAGTGGGCAAAAATAATGATAATATTGCCCTAAGATCGGCAGATTTGCTTCAGTTCGCTGAAGGAAAACACGGGTCTTGCGACACTGATCTGGATGCATCCAATTACTAAAAATAAAGAAATAAAACTTGTAAATAAGCAGTCATATTATTCGATCTGTGATGGAAGCGAATTTACAAAACGAAAAATTGAATGCAAACGGGAATTTACGTATATTATGACACTAATTGTTGACAATTTTCGCTATTCTCCTGAAATGATCGATGCGATCGTTCCGTCAATCAAATTTTGATATCACGATATCTCCATAGTTCTTTCATGATTTGATTGCTCTTTTAAGACTTTTAGGAATTCGGAGCCTACAATGTCTATTTTCATTTCATTCCAAACTGTTCGAAAGTAATTGTATAATTTTTTTATATATTTTTTTTTGCCAACACCATGGTGAGTAGGCCTGACAGCTGACTCCCATTGTTTTACTGTTTATTTCAGTTTCAGCTCTGCATTGTGCTATAATTTTGTTATCACTCTGTTTGCTGTGGTCAACTGACATCACAGGACCATTTTGAGGCTGAATTTTAGCTTTATTTTTCCGCGCTTTGTGATAAGCGCGTTATAAATGCTGTAAATTATTATCATTATTATTTCAAGAGATATAGGCCTAGTGTGCTAAATATTACAATCTAGGAATGATCAAGAAAAGCTATACGAATAATTGTGACCCCATCATATTATCATTATTATCAATCAGGGCGGGATAAAGGCAGTGGTGTGGGCGGACGCCCTGCAGGCGGTGATCATGGTCACCGGTGTCGTCGCTGTCATCATTAAGGGAACCATTGATGTCGGAGGCGTCAATGAGGTCTGGAAAAGAGGCGTCGAGGGACAAAGGATCGAATTTCAGGAGTAAGATCTATTTATAGAACACGTTATAATCTATTTCCTTAAAACAAAGTATCTCCCATTGAGGTATATAGCCGTAGGCCTATGGCTATATGGTATCTCCCCACCGTCTATTGTTGTAAATTCGAAGCCGATGAGGGCGTCAACAATTTTTAGAGAAAATAATTATGTGGAGCCAGAACAGTCACTTCCGTTTCCGGTTATGCTTGCGTGCATTTGTATGGGGCTATGTTTCGCCTACTCCATGCTCAAAAATATATATTTTTTTCAGTTTAAGTATGTTTTTTCTTCACATGTTACGTTTCATTATATTATGGTGTTTTTCTGTGATGCAGCAGAGAGCACATCGGACGAGGCGAAAAGGAGAAAAATTGACAAATATTCATGTATGAGAGCTGTGACCTGTGCATATAGCACATACATGTACCAGAAGTATGCTTCCTGGCTCCAGAGGTTCGATACTTTTTTGTATTTAGACTGGAGGTATCGATCGATATCACTTGGTATCGCCTATAGCCGGTGGTGAGAATTCAATGTTCCTTTGTAATGCTATTCAAATCGGAACCGGCTTGTGATTATTGTGTCCACACAGTTCAATACACGGCGTACAGACCTATTGTCCCATGACCCACTTTATTTTACGGAAATAGTTTATATCGTTACACCTGGGTCTGGCCCCGGGCCAACCCGAATAGTTTGTTTCATTCTTTATATTAATTTTTGCGTAATTTATCCTAATAATAAAATTATTAGATATAGTATTCATTTATTCATAGATCAATATTTTAGCAGAATACTCTCACAACAAGATGGTGGTATCATGAGGGGCTCTGCACAATAAAAAGTACATGAACATATATACAATAACAAAACTCGGCAATCAAAATAACATGTCAGTATAAAGTTATACAGAATATTTACACTGATAACATAAATAATAACAAAACTCCGGAAATTGAAATAGCACATCGGTCAATACATAAACATAGAAATTTACATTAAAACAAATATAATCTTTCCAAAATGTATAAAATCACTGAATGAATTATGATTGGTTAATTTGAACATATTTATATGTGTACATAATTCGGAATATAAAACAAGTCGGATCGGCACTGTTCTTCAATAGTCATTAAATAAGTTGGCGGCACTTAAAAAGTTGACGGCCCTTTTTTATTTCGTGGTGTTGTAAGAGTTTTTATATTTAATTTAGGAAATAAAAGGTCAGTTGAAAATGTCCAGTCAACTGCTCAAACGCCTCGCAAAGCTCTATTCCAAACCATTTGAAGTTGATCAGTTTAGACTTTCCCAAGGTTATCATACAGTACGTCCCAATAGTCTAATTTGTTTTGCATAGTGCTTTTGTAAAATATTAGTGCTGTTTGACTGGCTATAAAAGGACATATTCTCTTAAGTACCGTAGATAATAGAAAGTTTATATGTCTTGCTTCATTTTAACAATTTGTTTACTCCATATAAATGTTGTTTAATGAGGGCACCAAGGTAGTTGATCTATATCACACTTTGTACTGTATGACGACCAATAAAGCCCCGGTCACATAGGACCCCGGAAGCAACACGATTCACCCCGACTCGTTGTTCTGAGGCAGTTAACTGTGAATTAACAAAGATTCGGGGTGAATCGTGTTGCTTCCGGGGTCCTATGTGACCGGGGGCGGCTTTAGCACATGAGGGACATTGATCTTTTTAATCATCTGTTTACTTCCTACTTACTTTGACTCACATTTTTCACATTTAACCCATTCAGGGCAGGAATTATTTTACAACAAATTTAATCAATATTGCTTTCCTAAATTTGCAACACTTAGATTTTAAATTCTCTGTCTGGAACATTCCAAATAAATGTTATGTTACCATGTTAAAATTAATCTCCTTCGTTAAAGAACATGTAAAAAGCTAGAAGTTGCCAATTTGTATGGAAAGTAGTAACATTCCGTGAACTAGCGCCGTTGTTGATGGCAGCACGACATTTTTGTCGCTTTATAATATATCATTTGACTTTCGTTCATTATAGTCTTTTGTAAATTTGTGTATGAAATAATTGTTACATGCTTAGAGATTTCGTATAATATTAAGCGCTATATTAAGCATATGTTATTATTATTATTTTCAAATGGCCATTTTTAAGGCATCGTGTATATCAATGCTGTATACCACATATTTTGTTTATTTATTTCTTTCTTTGTTTGTAGGACCAGTCTGTATCCGACCATTCTGTTCTGGTCTGTCATGATTGGAATGAGGATCTTGCAAGTGAATTCAGTATATCGGCAGTTGTACCACCAAATCGTTCTTAAAGTCAGTCCGTCATGATCTATGGTCATGATCGACATGACTTCCGGTTAGGAGCCAAACTGTTCGCTGCCATTTTGATTGCGAAAATTGCCGAGCAGACTTTTTTTTACCTGGAATAACGAGTGAGCAAGCTTTATTTCGCTAGCTCACAGCTCAATAGTCGCAAACGTATGTGCTCTGCATGTTTTTAGAAACAATCGAAGCCAAAGAGAGGACAAATCAAAATACAAGCGACGTCAACAAGCATCGGAAAGTTGTACGAAGTGTTCCGAGTTTCTGAGCTTGGCAAGATGCGTAAGCAAGGAAATGTTTAAATATCATTGTTGCCAATACACAACACGCCGTCCGTTCGCGCTCGCAACGGGAAGTCCTGTCGATCATGACGGACTGACTTTAAAG
>BQKZ01002844.1:12086-22548 GCA_036244855.1 Temnopleurus reevesii | reverse complement strand
GGCACTGGTCGTTGCGTCAGGCGTGGTCATGTACGCTTACTACGCTGGATGCGATCCTGCGACATTGGGTACAGTGGGTAGTACAGATCAGGTGATGACTCATGATACACTCCTAGAATAGTTGGACAAAAGTTTACCAAACGATCAGCAACATACTGTACATATACCACTAGGGTGTTGTTCAAAAGTTGCAATCGATCGCAAGTTGCAGTTGATCGGAACGCCCCAATCAAAATACTTGTTTCATGCGCGTCTAGTTAAAAGCGCATATCGTGCGCGAATGAAAGTGGGCGTAATAATTTGCAAAGTTGCTGTTGATTTGCAGTTGATTTTGAACAACACCCCTGAGACAGATTTTAATCAGGATGAGCGAAAGTTCCACGAAAAGTTATACCTATCATGATCCATTGACTACTGCAACCAGTGAGTCCCTGGTCAAATTTAAGGAAATTACAGTATTCAGTAGTCAACGGGTTAAGTCACGTGTAAACAGTATGTTGCCCGGTTTGGGGGAAACGTTTACCCGATGTTCTAAAGGCCCGAGCACACTAAACACGGCACGGCGTAACGGCACGGTTTACACGCAGTGTCTTGATTGTCATTGGCCAGCGCGCTCCTCCGCGCAGAGGATGTTGGACAATTGACCAATCACATGGGAGACATCGCGTAAAAAACCGTGCCGTGATGCCGTGCCGTGTTTGGTGTGCCCGGGCCTTTAGTCATTGTCTGACTTCCTAAAGTTGTCATGGGGAGAATTTGTTGGGCGATATATCTTGCCGTCACAGGACAGTTCTTCGAGTAAACACATCGGCTCGTGAGACGGTTGAGGCAAGGATCGACCCTTGGTTGGGGGTAATTCAGGCTCTTCAACTAGAACTGGCGAATCGATACCTCGGACTGTCAAAGCAAATGAGATGACATCACCATCAGCATTTCACATTCATTGGTGGTGTTTCACCAATTAAAGCGAATATCGAGTACTTGCAAAGAACTTCAATTTTGAAAAATGAATGATTAAAATAATCTTATGTTACAAACAAAGCACAACGTGACTTGTGTAGACTAGGGAAAACTAATATGATAACCTCAAACCGGTTAAAAGCGAAATTATGTCATTCTCCACGTGCTCTGTCCACTGCAGCAAACACAGGAAGCAGCGCGTGGGACTGGTATAAAATCTGTCGGCCCGACATGGCCCAATTTTGACCCTTTATTTGCACATTTCTCTGCCATTATACATTTTCTTGCAAAACGCTTTGGCACATATTATTTATTCATAGTTCTGAACATTCTTCTCACATTTTGTGCGATTCTGTGAACATTTATTTTATCTTTTTAACAAATACCAGAATATATCTTTAAGTTACAAAAGACTTTAAGAACGACATCACGCACGACTGCTATCATTTCTTGCGCTGAATGATCGAGAGTCTTACGCGCTATAAACTCCTTAACGCACTCAATTCTTGCTGAAAGTCGTGCGTAACTTTAAGAATAATTTGATGAAACACCGTGCGCGAATGAAAGTGCGCGTTACAATTTCCAAAGTTGCAGTTGATTTTCAACACCACCCCCTTATTTTTCAGATAATGCCCCTAATGGTGATGGAACTTTTCACGAGCGCACCTGGTGTTCCTGGTCTTTTCCTATCCGCGGTCGCTGCTGGATCGTTGAGGTGAGTTTGGGGTGCGGTATGGGGGCTGGAATGAAAGGCAGAGACATGGCGGCAGGTTACACATTAAAGGGAATGTGAATCGAGATTCACTGGGATTACGTAATAGAAAGGAATTTACATTGACTCGTATACAAACCTCACTCTAGAGCTAGCCCGCTCACTCGGATACGAGTTCGACCGAAGCTTGCAAAATCAAAGCTTTGGATTCATATCCAAAGATTACAAAACATGAAGGAAACAAATATTAAAAAGAACATACAAACATCATGCAAGAAATGATTATTATTATTATTGCCACTGTCTGAATTCAATTAAATCTAATGGTATTCTAATTCCTATCCTTGTGTTTTCAGCAATCTATCATCTGGAATCATTGCCTATATTAGCTACAGTGACGACTGAAGACATCGTAAAAGCTGTATTCCAGAAGATCAAACAAAAAACATACGCATAGACTCTCAGCTAGAGAGAGAGAATTTTTAGTTTTACGATGTGTATCATTCAATTTTGAATATTTACGCCAGGAGAGGAAGAGAGAAAGAGGACCGACCTTTAATGCCACCATCCGAAAGACGCGACCGGTGATCGAACCCGCACTGCATGAACTAACCAAAGTAAATTTGTAACTGTCCTAAATAGCTTGATTACAGGCGCACGCCGCAACGTCCAGTTATTGTTTTAAAAGGACTGAGTAAGCAATTCGTATAACCATTTTCATAATATTATGGTATCGGAATTCATATATACCCTTGTCTTTCCAGCACTTTGTCATCTGGAATCAATGCCTTAGCTACAGTGACGACTGAAGACATCGTTAAAGCTGTATTTCCAAAGATCAAACAAAAGACCTACGTATGGACTCTCAAAGGACTTAGTAAGCACTTTGTACAACCGTTTTTGTAAGAGTTAAATTGATAACAGTAGACTCGGTGACGTATTTGCGTTAATAGTAGGCTTTCGCTTTGCAACGCGACCGCTATTCACGACGTTATTTAAGGACTGCCGAAACGGTAGTTTACTCATTTTTGCAAAGATTGTTATTTTCTAAACAAAATGACTTTTAAGGCTCCGAGAATCTCCTTGTACATCAGGGCAGATTTTCTTCCACTTTGGCTCTCCATAGATCTCACGTCTTGAAGACCGCACACCACTAATTATGTCAGGTGGTCATTGTTGGTCAGGTGACACCGTACCAAAGATATTAATGTAATTAAAAGAAATAATAATATAAATTACATTATTCCAGCGATCTTTTTCATATGAGCATTAAAAGCAACTATTGGTGGTTTGGATGAGTCCCATGAGATGGCAGGAATCGGTGCAAATGGGATTTTAGGGCAATTTTTACAGTCTTGTTCAAAACTCCATATCCCAACATGGTCCCAGCCAATTTATAGGTAGTTTCATTTTCAGACCCTTTTCTGAGAGAATGAGCTGAAAGACCACCCTTCATATTTCATGAAGATGAAGGAAATAAGATGATCTACTAACACTTCAAGTCTGAATGTTACTGTTCCTAGCACTTATTTTTGATGAATTTTTACTTTTTACTCTTTTACACATGAGTCAATGGGAATATAATTAGTGGTGTGCGCCCTAAATAACATTCGCGTTGTACAGCGAAAGCCTAGGATTGTCAAAAAAGTGCCCAGTCCTGCATGGCAAAGGACTAGGTTGTAAATTGCGCGCAGCTCTTCGGCTAAAATGACGGTCCAGCCATTTGGCGCTCCAGAGGAATAACGGCTGATTGGCATTTTCAGACTAAAATATGCCACAATGCGTGTGAAAATCGTCTCCTAATTTCGGACACATTTATTCATATTCATGTAAAGCGATTTGTGAATGCATCATTTTATTTAACACAAATTTTTGCTTCCTGACCATTACTAATCTAACATCTGCCTCCATCATTATGTTTATTTTCAGCTTTATTTTATGGAGCACTATCACTTGTGTTTGCCTATCTTGCTGGATTGCTAGGTCAAGGCATATTGCAGGTTTGTTGAAAAAGATCATTTATACTTTCTTTACTTTGTATAATTTGTTTGATATAACACAATGTGTATGAAAAAAATGTAATCAGAACAAAATGTTGGCTGTACATGTCAATGACGTTCAAATGAATAAATTCCAAATTCCAAATTCCAATCAGAACAAAATGTTGGCTGTACATGTCAATGACGTTCAAATGAATAAATTCCAAATTCCATAAGGAGCAGATAGGAATTCGGACAAAATAAACAGATTCATTCAAGCATTCACAATAGCTCAATAAACACAATAGAAAGTACCCTCACTTTTCAGCATGCGACTCCTGTTTGACATTATATTTCAGTAGAAAAAGATGAAGAGAATTTTGTGTGTGTGTGTGTATCTATTTATTGATAATGCTCGAATGAAATTGTTTACTTTGTCCAAAATCCTTCGTATTATGTTCTATTGTATTTCCATTGTTGAAAAGTAATTAAAGTACTTACCACATGTCCAGCGTAATGGCTACATCCTCCTCAGCGACTTTCCGATCTTAAAATATCTCAGATTAAACCAATTATTTTGCATTCCTTTTTGCAATGATCCGATTAGAAACGAGTATCCAAAAACTGTTAGATAATCGCATGAACATATGAAAATGAAACAATGATGGGTTGCGTAGAGACAATGTGACGTCACAATCAAAAGTGCCCGGGTCAAAACGATGACGAAACAATACACGGTGCGTGACAAAAACAAAAATACACGGTGCGCACCAAATGGTTGTGTTGACTGACGTAACTATGAAAAAGTGCCCGAAGCAAAATAGTGACGAAACAATGCGATGCAATAGACCACCTAATGAACTGCAGTTCCGTGATTTCCAAAGTATTTCCCATGCTTTCGCGCTCCTTTATGGCTCAGGCTTTATTATTTCTGTTGTACCCCTGCTTTAGGCACAGGTCACTTAAGGCCCCGGAAGCAAAATGATTGAACACGACTCTCTGTTCAAAGTCATTAAACTGTGAACTGAACAAAGCATTCGTGTTGCTTGCGGGCTTCTATGTGACTGGGGCTTTAACCCCGCTAACTGCCCCTGAACAAAGAAGGACACAAAACTTAGACCACAAAGGCTCAACTGGACTAAGGCCCCAGTCACTCGTACAGTCGTATATAGGCCCGGAAGTGACACGATCGAACACGACTCTTTGTTCGGTTATTACTGCCTTCGAACAAAGAGTCGTGTGGAATCGTGATGCTTCCGGGTTTCTATGTGACCGGGTCTTTAATTCCATCACCTGCCCCTGAACAAAAAGGGACACAAAACCCAGAACACAAAGACTCAACTGGACTATAAGGCCCCAGTCACATAGACGCGGAGAAGCAACACGATTTAACATGAATATTGATTTTGCTTGCTTATTACTGCCTTCAAACAAATAGTCGTGTGGAATCATGTTGCTTATGGGATTCTATGTGACCGGGGCTTTCATTACATCATCTACCCCTGAACAAAAAGGGACACAAAACTCAGACCACAAAGAGTCAACTGGACTACGACCCCAGTCACGTAGACGCGGAGAAACAACACGATTGAACAAGAATATTAATTTTGTTCCCATATTAATGCCTTTGAACACAGAGGCGTGTTGAATCGTGTTGCTTCCGGGCTTTTTTGTGACCGGGGCTTTAATTCCATCATCTGCCCCTGAACAAAAAGGGACACACAACCCAGACCACAAAGACTCAACTGGACTAAGGCCCCAGTCACATAGACGCCCGGAAGCGACACGATTGAACACGACTCTCTGATCGAAGGCAGTTAACTGTGAACTGAACAAAGATTCGTCTTCAATCATGTTGCTTCTGGGTTTCTATGTGACCGGGGCTTTAATCCCACCAACTGCCCCTGAACAAAGAGGAATACAAAACCCAAACTACAAAGACTCAACTGGATTAAGGCCCCAGTCACATAGACGCCCGGAAGCAACACAATCGAACACGACTCTTTGTTCATTTCCCAGTTAGCTGCTTCCAAACAAGGAGTCGTGTTGAATCGTGTTGCTTATGGGCTTCTTTGTGACCGGGGCTTTAACCCCGTTCAATGCATCTGAACATAAAGGGACACAAAACGCGAAACTAAGAATCGTGTTGAATCGTGTTCAGTCAAAAGAGATGTTTGTATCACTCTTCTATTTTTTTTTACCATCTTTAATATAGCTAGCGATATCTCTGACCGGGATTACTAGCGGTGGCATTATGGGCGCGTTCGTTCTGGGAATCTACTTNTGCCCCTGAACAAAAAGGGACACACAACCCAGACCACAAAGACTCAACTGGACTAAGGCCCCAGTCACATAGACGCCCGGAAGCGACACGATTGAACACGACTCTCTGATCGAAGGCAGTTAACTGTGAACTGAACAAAGATTCGTCTTCAATCATGTTGCTTCTGGGTTTCTATGTGACCGGGGCTTTAATCCCACCAACTGCCCCTGAACAAAGAGGAATACAAAACCCAAACTACAAAGACTCAACTGGATTAAGGCCCCAGTCACATAGACGCCCGGAAGCAACACAATCGAACACGACTCTTTGTTTATTTCCCAGTTAGCTGCTTCCAAACAAGGAGTCGTGTTGAATCGTGTTGCTTATGGGCTTCTTTGTGACCGGGGCTTTAACCCCGTTCAATGCATCTGAACAAAAAGGGACACAAAACGCGAAACTAAGAATCGTGTTGAATCGTGTTCAGTCAAAAGAGATGTTTGTATCACTCTTCTATTTTTTTTTTTTACCATCTTTAATATAGCTAGCGATATCTCTGACCGGGATTACTAGCGGTGGCATTATGGGCGCGTTCGTTCTGGGAATCTACTTCCACAGATGTAACAGCAAGGTAATGTAATTTCTTTGTAGCTTTATTTTCTTAGTATTATTTATTTCTGATATTGATACAGGGTGGCTCATTTCACCAATTTGGTGGTCTTTCATGAGGTATAATTTGCAAACAATAACGTGAATAACGCAATAAAACAAAAAATGAAACAATAGATTTTCATGATATAGGATTTTCCAATGAATTTCAAACTTTATTTTTCAAAACAATTTGCAGTTTGAGTATTCAATTTCGTGTAGAAGTTAACGTGCATTTTGACCAAACAGAATTAACAAGGTAATAACATGTCTTTGATAAAGGTTTTTTTTAATTAATTCCAACTATTCTTTTTTTCAAAACAATTTGCATTTCGAATTTTAAATTCCGCGTGGAATTAAAAAAGGAGTTCAAAAAGGTCTGCGGTTGCGCCATGTGGTGTGGGGTTATCTTTCAAATAATAGTCCTGAAACGGACTGAGCAAAAGCTCGAAAAATTTTTTTTTTTTTCAAAACACGACGTTCCGAGAAAATTTAACTTACTCGTTCTCGGGTGAGAAATCACGAGCGGTGAGAGAACCTCAAGTGAAAAGCACAAGAGTGGTTAAAAAGGAGTGAACGTGATTTTTTACAAAATGGAATGATCGAATGGTGTAATCGATTGAAAAGGGTAGAGAGTTGGCTTGGAAAACTTAAAAACCGACACGACTCTTTGGCCACAGTTAGCTGCCTGTGGACAAAGAGTCATGTTCAATCGTGTTACTTCCGGGGCCCTGTACGTGTGACTGGGGCTTTACAACTGTCAGTTTAAATGTTGTCAAGTCAGCAGACTTAGAGGGCGGTATGCCCATCAGCATTGCCCATTTTTATTCCGAAGACTGCAGTTTCGCCCAACGAGGATTGAGTAGCGGTATCTGGACAATACTACAAGTATAAATGTCAATTTATTCGTCTAATCTTTGCAAAGAAATTAATTAAATAATCAGAAATATCCTTTGTATCCTTTTTTTTGTACGAGTATATATGACGCTCCCTAAGGCCCCGGTGACATAGAGGCCCGGAAGCAACACAATTCAACACGACTCTTTGTAATTCACAGTTTACTACCTCAGAACAAAGAGTCGTGTTGAATCGTGTTGCTTCTGGGGGCCCTATGTGACTGAGGCTTATGACCCCTCTTATTCTCCTTAATCACCACACCAGGGCGCAATCATTGGCTCTCTGACCAGCATTCTTTTCGTCGGCTGGATTAAAATAGGGTCTATCATTTACCCCTCCCGCCGGGGAAAGAACCCCCTTTCTATCGATGCTTGCCCCTCCTTCAACGGATCTACCACAGAGATGTATACCTTGAACGAAGCAATGACGTTTGTCGTTTCTACGCCGTACAGTGGAATGGGAACGACGGTGTCTCCAAAAGGATTGAGGTAATCAAACTTAACACGATATAAACTATTTTCGAAAATTTAAGTCGAACGCAACTTCAATGCTCCTTTGTAATGGCATTGAATTCGGTACCGGTTTGTCATTGTTGTGTCCGCACAGTTGAATACATGGTGTACGGATATATTGTCTGCGTTCGACTTAATGTTGTTGTTGTTGTTGTGTTTGGATTTAACGGTGCTTTATTCATGTATGAATATTAACTTTTCGAAGATAGTTTATATCATGTTACTTATGCTATGTTCTGCTACGACGAGCTCTGCTACTGCTGTCGCTATAATAATGATGATGATAATAATAATAATAATAATAATAATAATAATAATAATGATAATAATAATAATAATAATAATAATAATGATATTAATATTATTATTATTAATAATAATACTGATAATAATATTATTATTATTATTATTATTATTATTATCATTATTAAATTCTAATATAGCGCATAACATATAGCCATGGCATGTCCATAAAAATAATATTTCTCCTACCTCTTCTACTGCTGCTGCTCCCATCCGCGCACCCAAGATGTGAAAAACAAATATCAAAGGGAAACCAACCCCTGGAATTATCCTGCTCTCACCATATGAAGAAAAATCACATGAATAAAGTGTGAAAACTTGAGCAAAATCGGACAACCCGTTCAAAAGTTATGAATTTTCAAAGCCACAGAGGTATGATGATCCCTACTGCTCATAGGGATCCGTGCGATCGGCAAATTTGACGGAATATGTCGGACAACTCCTCATTCACTCTGTACACAAAACTTCACATTTTCTCTTTTTTTTGTCGGAAAAGTCAACAAAATTCAAATTTTCTGTTGTGGTATAGCTTTTCTGTATCGATTCTGCATGTATCCTGAAAAGATTCATGCTGCAACCTCATTCTAAATTTCACATTGATAAATTTTCAAATATTCTATGTACAAAGTGAATTAGGAGTTGTCCGACATGACGTCATAGATTCCGTCGGTTTTGCCGATCGAACGAATATCCATGAGCGGCATGATCGTCAAATCTCTGTAACTTTGAAAATTCATAACTTTTGAATGGGTTGTCTGATTTTGCTCAAATTTTCACAGTTTGTTCATCTGATTTTCCTTTATTCAATGAGAGCACGATGATTCCAGGGGCTGGTTCCCCTTTATGGGCTCAAGGCTGAGAATAGTAGTATCCGGCTATTATTCATGAGCCCATGAAATCCCTTGTCCCGATGAAATCACGCTTCGCGTCTGGCTACTATTGATGCTACTACTGCTGCTACTATACTCCTGTTACTGCTGTTAAAGGGGAACCAACCCCTGGACTTATCGTGCTCTCATTGAATGACGAAAAATAAGATGAGCAAACTGTGAAAATTTGAGCAAAATCGGTAAACTCATTCAAAAGTTAATGAATTTTCAAATTCACAAAGATTTGACCATCACTGTCGCTCATGGGGATCCTTGCGATCGGTAAAATCGACGGAATCTGTGACGTTATGTCGGACAACTCCTCATTCACTTTGCACATAGAATAATTAAAAAATTATTAATGTAAAATTTAGAGTAAGGTTGAAACATTATTCTTCTCAAAATACATATAGAATTAATAAAGAAATACTATACCCAAACGGAAAATTTGTATTTTGTTGACTTTTCCGAAAAAAAGGGAGAAAATGTGCCATTTTGTATACAGCGTGAATGAGGAGTTGTCCGACATGACGTCACAGATTCCGATGAATTTGCCGATCGCACGGATCCCCATCAGCAGTATAGGGATCGTCATAACTCTGTGACTTTGAAAATTCATAACTTTTGAACGGGTTGTCCGATTTTGCTCAAATTTTCACACTTTGTTCATCTGATTTTTCTTCATTCAATGAGAGCACGATATAAAGGGGCTGGATCCCTTTAATACGATTATTACTACTACTACTACTACTACTACTACTAGTACTATTGTTGCTACTACTAGTGCTGCTGCTACTGATACTACTAGTTTTGCAATTACCACTGCAGCAGCCTGTAACATAAAACAAGTTTGCAATCAATCGCAAACTTTTGTACATGATTTACTATAGACTTGCGATTGATATCAATCGTACGATCGATTGGAAAGCTTTTTGTTACGGGGGCCCAGTTTTGGTTACTGCTGTTACTACTATTGCTACTGCTAATACCACTGACGTTTCTGCTATTTATACTTCTACGACTACTGTTACTACTGATGCTGCTACTACTACTACTACTTCTATTATTACTGTTGCTACTACCAGCGATGCTAATGCTGCCTGCTGCTAATACTGTTGCTACACTACTACTACTACTACTACTACTACTACGACTGGGTCGTCGGGTTCGAATCCTACCCATGGCGTCAATTTCCTTCAGCAACAAATTCATCCACATTGTGCTGCACTCAACCCAGGTGAGGTGAATGGGTACCTGGCAGGAATATTTATTCTTTGAAATGCCAAGTGCGCCGTGAATGGCTGCCGGGCTAAAGCCAGGGT